>PVJC01000126.1:0-164352 GCA_004026665.1 Murina feae | reverse complement strand
CGGGGAGGACCCAGGCCTGTAGGGGAGGGCAGTTGGGGGGACCACGCTGTCAGAGGAGGGCAGTTGGGAGGGACCCAGACCTGCAGGGGAGGACAGTTGGGGGGAACCCAGGCCTGTAGGGGAGGACAGTTGGGGGGCCAGGCTGGCAGAGGAGGGCAGTTGGGGAGGACCCAGGCCTGCAGGGGAGGACAGTTGGGGGGACCATCCTGACATGGGGAGAGAAGTTAGGAGCAATCAGGCTGGCACAGGAGCAGTTAGGCGTTGATTAGGCTGGCAGGGGATTGGTTTGGGGCAATTGGCAGGTGAGAGGTTGGGAGCCAACAATCCTGGATTGTGAAAGGGATGTCTGACTGCCCATTTAGGTCCAATGACCCACCGGTGCAATTGGGTCTAAATGGGCAGTCGGACATCCCTCAAGGGGTCCCAGATTGGAAATGGTGCAGGTTGGGCTGAGGGACAGCACCCCCACCTCCACCCCCACTCCTACTCCATGCACGAATTTCGTGCACTGGGCCTCTAGTATAATTAATATTAAGCAATGTGCCAGGTAACAAAATTTACAACACACCATGAGGTGGGTTCTTTATTACATCCATTTTACAAATGCAACTACTGAGGCATAGAGGAGTGACCTGCCTAGGGTCACTCAGAAAATAAGTGAGCCGGGCTTTTCTCCTGCTCAGACAGTGAGGCCCAGCCCCTAGCCTCCTTGTTGGAACAAGATCTCAAAGCAAATTGGGGTCCCTGCCTTTGGCTCTTCCAGGCTTTAGGTCTCCGGTAGAAGGTTCTGCTATCAGGGAAGGAGGCGTGGGGGTGGTGAGGGTGGTATTTGCGCTTCAATGATGCCTGCAGCTGGCACTGCCCTCCACCCAGCTGATAGCTGCAACGTGGCTGGCTGCCTGCCTGGCCCACACTGGGCCTTGGCATGGAGCCTTGCCTGTGGTCCAGGGACTGCAGGGGTAGGGGTCCAGCTCAGCATTCTCCCCTCCTGGCCCTCAGGCCCCTCCCCACTGCAGTCCCCTCTCCCTCTCTGGGACAAATGCAGTTCCCCAGGGTTAACTGCCCTCCAGCAGGGGAGGCAGCGGGTGAGGAGGTGGGGCTGGAGCAGTGAGAATGCGGAGGAGAGGCCAGAGAAACAGGCTGGGGCCCAGAGGGGCTCTGGGAGGACAGGGGGTGGGGATGCCCCAGAAGAGGGTCAGCGCCCAGGAGAGGGTGAAAACCTGGGGTGCCTGCAGGCTCGGGTGGGGGTGCAGGGCTAGGGGCCCGTGCTGTGGCCTTGGTGGAGCGGCTGTGGTTACATCACGTTCCCTAGGCTGCTTTCTCAGGAATCAGGCCAGGGGGCTGGCGGGAGGGAGAGATGGGTGAACCAGTCTGAACCGGCCAGGCAACTCCAGGGGCGTGTGCCCAGCAAACTGGGGTGCTGCCCAGCACCCTCTACCCTCACCACCCTCGGGAATTTGTGTGAATCCACCCCGTTGGTTTTACAGTCCCCCCTCCCCATTCCAGCCCCACCCTCTCTCCTGACTTGCCTCCCCTCCCCTTCCCTCTCCCTGTTGGCTCCTCCAAAGCTTAGGTTAGCCAAAGGGAGGCACCGAGGCCTTGCCCTCTGCTCTCCCACTCCCGCCCCTCCTGGGGAATTCAAATCCGGTGCTGCCCTCCCTTCCTGTGTCCCTGCACCCGCCCTGCCTGCCCCCCCCTTTTCCCCAGCCCTCTGGGGCTTAGAGAAGGAGCTAGGGAATCAGCCCCAGGGGCCCTTCCTCCCCCACAAAGCCCTTCAGGGGCCTTTCAGGGTTCCTACCCTCCTCCTCCAGTCTTGGGGGCCCATGCCACAGGCCTTCAGGCCCCTGCTGGCAGGGAGGGAAGACCCAGGCAACCTTAGCCTTCTCCTGGGTCTGCATTTTGCACAGAGATTCCTGCAATGGAATAAGCTCCCCCCTCACCCCCCACCCCCACCTGCCCACACACTCCTCACCTCCCAAAGAGTTGCTCTCAAATGTGGAATTCCAAAGGCAGGACACCAGACTGAGGGGAGGAGGTATTTGGGGCAGGGGAGGCCTTTCAGGAATCCCTCAGATCACATGAATAAGGCCACCACAGTCCCCTGGGGCCCTCCAGTGCCCTGCCCTGTGTCTGTCTCCCTGTGGCCAGTTCAACTTCTACTTCATCCCCTAGACTTCCTGTATTTCCAGGTGGTGAATCGGAAGCCTCCCCCCCCCGCCCCCCCTCCCCCCGCCCCTGTGGAATGGGGAACTTTGTGGGTTGCTGAGCTTATGTCTGTCACAAGCTTGGAGCTGTTGGATCAAGATGGCCACTATCTATCAGGGCTAATATCTAACCGATTAAGAGCAGGGATCTTTAACAGAACAGGACCATGGGTTTCATCAGTCCATGGACTGAGGGCTTTGAGACACAAAGAGGGAAGTGGCCTGCCCCGGACACAACTCCTTAGTGGCGGAGCTGGACCTCTAGCCCACCTCCTTGCTCCCTTTCCAGGGAGCTGTGACTTCAGGGTAGCTCTGTGTTGGGACCTAGCTTAGCACCTGCATGGCACAGAGGAGCTGCTCAGTAAATATTGGTGAGGTGAACAACCCTCAGTGGGAAAGCTGGAGAAATATATCATTTGGGAGAAGTGGAAGACCTTCCCTACACTCCCGCCTGACCCACAGAGGCTTGGGAATCTAGTCCCTTCCCACTGAGTGTACCTGAGTGTACGAGTGCAATGTTCCTCTGGCCGGCAGTAACTATCATTTGGAGCCTGGCATCAGCTTTGGTCGCTTCAAGCCCCGTCATTGTGCCCAAGGAGACTGTGGGTCTGGAGGTAGGTCTAAGCCAAATTGGCAACTCCAGGTCAGAGTGATTAATGCTGGGACTCTTCCATTAATTGTCCTCAGCCAGTATCAGAGCAGGTTGCAAAAGATGGAGGCATGTCTGTTCCTGCAGGTCTTGTCATCCTGGGGCCCTGCCAGCCATTGTGTTAGGAGACCAGAACCTTAGGACCGGAGGCCCCTGTTGCTAGCTCTGGGCTGCCCAGGGCCCTGGGTCCTGCCTGCTGGACCTGGGCTGTTCACGAGCACTGCTATGGCACCTGGGGCTGGAAGAGCAAAAATGGGAGAAATTCAAGTCAGTCAGGCTCCTATTCTCCGTTCTATTAAAGTATTAGGAGAGGAAATAGGCTGCAGGGAATGACTAAAATAGTGCGTCCGGTTACAGTAGAAGTTCATGAACTTGGCTCTTATTGATTTGGAATTTGGGAGAGTGGAGCTTGGCTGTAGTAAGGCCGCCTTTGCACTGTCTGTGAACACAGGGCCTGATGAATAAGTTAGCAGTGCTCACATGATTTAGACTAGGAAGGAAGGCACGTGCATGAGACTTTCTTGTGATGAAACATTTTGACCAGAAGCAGGTCAGCTCCATTCACCTTCATTTTCTGTGTGCCAGGCCCTGTGCTAAGTGTTCTAGAAGCGTTAATTTTTTTGAATCCTCATGAGAACCCTCTGAGGTAGGAATTATTATTCTTCCCATTTTACAGACAAGTGAGGCTGCTAGTTGGAAGACTGCCAGGATTCACACCAGGACAGTCTGGCACTAAGGTCCGTGCCCTTAAACACCACATGTGCAGCTACTTTATGTGTTAGGACAAGGGGGATAGGACATTAAAAAAAAAAAGGACAGGCCATGGCCCCTATCCCTCCAGATACTTCTGATATGGTTTAGCCTGGAATATAGTAGGTGCTCAATAAATGACTTAATGAGTTAAGGAATGTAAAGGCATGGGTTGAACTCCTTGAGGGAAGAAGTGGGTTTGACTCTCTCTGTATTCCCCAATGCTTTGTGCATAAGAAACATCAAATAGCCAATAAGATGCAGGAACTGAGGGTGGGAGAGGTCAGCATGTCTAGTCTGAGCATTTTTCAGATGAGGAGACTGGCCCATGAGAGGGAAGGGTTGTCCCCAAGGCTACAGGGGTTCCTGGTCTGCCGCTTCCTCCATATGGCATTCTGATACCCAGGAGGTAAGGTGGACACTCGTCCTCTTGGCCTCTCCTTGCCATCCTCTGCCTTTGGAGTCCTCTCTCTTCTCTTCCCAGCAGGCAGGGCAAGGGACATGGAGACACTTACTCCATGTGTTTGTTGAATGAACAAACACCTTTCCTCACTGCCAAGTCAATACTGTAAACCAAGAGAGTCTTGCAGAACAAGGCCCTGGAACCAGGAGAAGGCAGGTCCACCCACAGCCATTCGGAATTCTGCAGCTCTGGCTCCAGAACACGTCCTCCAAACTCACAGATGAGAGCGTTGAAAGGGGTCGTTCAAGTTCATTGCCCCCTTTCTACCTCCCAAGACCCTCATTTTACTGATGAGAGCAATGAGGACCTGGAAGGGAATACACTTGCCCAAGGACACTCAGTGCCTTCGCTGCAGAGCCAGGCTAGAAGCAGGATGCCTGCCTCCCACTTTGGACCCTGCTCTTAAGTGCATGGGCCCCTGGCTTTGGGGAAACACGATTCAGTCCCATGGTCATCCCGTAGCCTGCTAGGGCCAGCATTATGAGAAAGCCAGCCAGGGCTTGTTTGCCCGACACTTTTGCAGCCCTCCCCAAAGTCATTTCTGAGAAGTGCCCTTGGCACAACTAGAACAGATCCACCAAAGCAAAGAGGAGGGGCAGGAGGAGGAGGCCAGAGCTAGGAGCTGGTATTCGGTGGGAACCTGGACATAATGAATTTGTCAGCTCATCCGGCCCAGATACCATCTTGTTCCTGCTTGGCACTGGTCTGGCCAGCCTGTGTGTTCTTCTTTGGCAAAGTCCTAGAAGGGAGAGGAAGTAGCACTGTCCGCAGGGCACTGGGAAAGGTTGCCAGCTGCCTGCTCCTCACCTGCATGAGGCTCTAGCCCCTCTCTCCACCCCCAGGGATGCATTGGTGGACACTGAGTGGGATTAGACTTTCTCCCACAGGATGGAGGGAGCACAGGGGCTTGGATCCTGCCATTGGTCGGGTTTGGTCTGGGGGCTGCAGAGAAGGGCTTTGAGCTGGGAGTTTATGTTTATCATGTTTGTGTGGCACTTTATTATGTGTCGGAGACTTTTCTGAGCACTTGATAAATATGGGCTCATGTAATATATATAGACCAATAACTTTTCCAGGTGAGGATACTGAAGCAGAGAGAGGCTAAAGACTTGTCTAAGGTCACGCAGCGAGTGAGGGCAGAGCTGGATGCAGAATCTGGCTCAGAGTCCATGCTCACAGCCTTGATTCCAGCTGCTTTTCTACTGGGACAACCAGATTCTTGCCATTTTGACAAATAACGTTAACCAATCCAGTCTCAGTTTCCTCATTTATAAAATGGGGATAATAATATGAATTCTACATTAACCCCTCATAGAGTAACTCTGAGAAATGAGAAGGGCTCTACAGACAGGTGGGCTGGTTCCTGTCCATCCATTGCTCAGCTGAAGTTGACTCATCCCACTGCTTACTCGTCACCCCTCCCCTTCTGCCTTCAGATCAGCAAATTGGGGCAGCAATGGCCTGTGGGACCAGTGAGGGTAATGCTGGACCCCCTTTGCCCATAGTGACCTTCTCATGTTTGACTCCAAACCAAACATATTGTCTAGATTTTATTCAAATGATATTTCCATTATGATTATTTATTATTCCTTTTGCTCTGAACTCCCTTGTTTATTGGAAAGCTCTTCCTGATGAGTACAGCAAAAGCCACAGAGGGGAGGCCAGCCGAGGCCCCCAAAGCTCTGCTCACCCAGACTCCTGGCCTGTGTCCCCAAGATGTGTTATTCCACCCCCAACACCTAAGGCTGGAGAAACCCTCTGGGTGACAAGTAGGGGAAGTACCTGCCAAACTGCAGCTGGGAAAAGTAAGAGAGAGGACAGAGTGTTTGGGCAAGTGCTTCCCAGAGGGTCCCCTCTCCCCTTCCCCAGCTCTGCTCTCTCTTCTCCGTTATCCAACATTATTCCACAGCAGAGGATAGAAATTTCTTAAACTTCACATTAGCATTCTGTATTCCCTGCTGGTCCTAAGTACCTTAATTTTCCCCACTGAAGCAAGGAGCAGGGAAAGGGGTGATGGAAATGGGCATGATTTGGGCTCAGAAAATGTTGCAAGGCTTCTTTTCACCCAGTGTTTGCAAGGCGTTTGATGTTCTGAAGAAAGCATAGTGAATGCACTTGGACCGACTGAAACCTGGTGGCCGCATCAGCCAATGGGAAATGAATAGTGTCTCTTTCATTACAAATAGACGGTGAGATGATTAAATGATAAACCTTTGGTGCCCTGTACTTTCAGAGTGTGTTCTTTTACATACAGTATTTAACTTGATCACAAAGATTCTGCAAGGCAAGACTGGCCCATTTGACAGGCTGGAAAACTGATGCCTGGAGAGGGAAATAGCAAGTCCTAGAGAATAAGAAAGCAGAGCCCCAAAGGGCTAGTGTATTTCCCCCTGCTCTTGACTGCTGGGCATCTTGCTACCAAATCTATAGGATTGGGCACAGAGCTCTTGCCAGTGTCCACTTTGTGTGCTGACCTTGAGCCTGACTCTGTCCTCTCTCTTACTTTTCCCTTGCCTCGTTTTTCTTATTTTTTTTAATTATTTTTTTTTAACGTATGTCCATCTTGCATTGTAGGCACATTCATAAAGTCGTTTAGATCCTTCTGGAACAAGATGGGTTATAAATGCACACATTCCACCACAGGATGCTGTTGTTATCATTTCATAAGGTCTCCTGTGGAGGAGATATTTGTAGATTGGCCAATAGCTTCCTTTATAACCTTGGACACACCCTGTTTCCTCAAGGGAAAAGTGAGGGTGTAGGTCTGTAGGTGCTGTGACATCTGAGTATGCTTCTGTTTCCAACCCTGTTAGAGTCCCATAGCTCATTGAGATAAAGTAAGTCCAAAGGTCTGGTTTTCCTAGTACAGCTCTGTCTGCACTAAACCAGTGGTTCTGCCTGGGCAGAGGACCAAACCCTGGATCTGGAGCATCCCCCTCCTCCACCAAAATGGCCACACTACACACATGTCAAGTCATCAAGAAGGGAATCATTTAAAATTTCAAAGAAATAAAGCCCGTATAACACAGTCAAAGAATATAAGAGATATAGAGAAACCTCCTTTATTTGCCTGCTTCTTCTCTGGGGCATAACTAAGAACCTGAGAGAAAAAAGAAGACAATTTTGAATCACGCAAAGAAGTCACAGGACACAAGCTCTAACTAACATGCCTTCCCTGGGCCCTGTGTCACTTGGGGGTCTGTTTGCTCTTGTTTTATTCACAATTCTAACATTCTAGGTTTCCCAGCTTCACACCTGCATGAGGCAGTGTGGAACAAGTGAGAACACAGGGTAGAGCGCCGCCAACGAAAGTGCAGTTTTGTATCCGCGCTCTCCACACTTGCTGGCTCTGAGAGGGAGCCCTGGCTGATGGCAGGCACTGTCTGGTGACATCTTTCTGGGTTTCTGTTATGCAAACTTCGTTAGGTTGTTTAAGCAATTTACACAAAGAGACCAGGATTTGAGTGTTTAGAAGTGACAATGTGGCTCACAGGCACTGGCAGGTCAGACCTGCAATGAGGTGGTGAGAAGTGCCCGGTTGAGGGACCGTGGCAGGGAAGGGAGTGGGGAGTTCGTCATGGAAAAATGCTCACTACAGTGGCCAGTGAGGAAAGCAGGACGAAAAACTGCCTTTATCATAGAATCATAAACACGTAATGTTTTCTTTAATGCCTGTCTATTACTTCCAAGATCAAGAAACACAAAAGTTTTATTTTCGGAAATGAAAGGGATGACTAGACCCGTGAGGACTGTAGCGTCAGGGAGGGAGCTTCTAAGGACCAAACGGGCTGGATGTGGAGACGCCTGGGAAGAGAGGGGCTGTGGGGTTGCCTCGCATCCAGGACAGTCACCAGCCACAGCCTCCGGAAGTGCCGCTCTCCCTGGCCAGGCTCCTCGTCTTTCCCTGGAGAACAGACCCGAGACTCTGAGTGCAAAGCCCTGCCCATCCCACAGAGAGTGCCTCCCTTGCCTGATGTCCCTACGGCTCACCGGTCATTCCTGAGGGCTCCCTTCACCACACCAGGGCCTGGGATCCACCCCAGACTGTCTCCTGCCTTGACTGACCTCCTGTCCGTTCAGGCGGACCCCTGACCCCCTGGTCATGCTGCTTGTTAGGAGCCTGGGTGAGAAGGACACATCTGGCATGGATACCTCACCTGAGCCCTGCTCGCTTACTTGAAATGCAGGCTACATTCTCTGCCCCAAAGGCCTCTCAGACTCTGCGTCCAGCTTTGGCCTCTGGGCTTGACAAGACTTGCACAGTCTGGCCCACCCTCCCTGCTCCTTCTGTTTTCCCAGCCATGATCCTGAGCCACAGACATGACCCTGTCCATCCCATCTTCCTCACCCCATCAGGGACTGACTGGTCCTCCTGCCTATTGCATTGCATGCCTTCCAGGCTCTGCAGCTTCCAAAATCAAGGTCAAAACCTGAGACAGAAGAGGAGTTAAAAGGGCCACCAGTTTTTATCAAAGGCTCATGCTCCACTAGCACCTGAACCTCACAAAAACATTGAGGCTTTGGCCTCAACAATTATAGTTAAATTCCAAAAAGACATGGGTCACGCCTCTGCTTGATCCTGGAGCGAGTGACTCTGATGGACTGAGTCACAGCGCTGTGGCCAGTGGCCAGTGCCCGCTTTTTACGGCTCTAGACTTGGATCATTCATTAACATCTTGTGCTGCCTGACACATAGTCCATGCTATGTTCACATTTCCTCCCTGCCTTTCCCTTCCCTTCCCTTCCCTTCCCTTCCCTTCCCTTCCCTTCCCTTCCCTTCCCTTCCCTTCCCTCCATCCTTTTTTCTCTCTTTCCCTCCTTCTTTTCTTTCTCTCTGGTTGACCATGGCAGTGAGCTCTCTGGGCCTTTTCCATGCCCCAAACATTAGGAATTCAGCCCCTTGCACCTCTGTGGCCTGCATTATCCGGCCAGGCAGAGAAGCAGAAAGAGTGTGGGTGCAGTCCAGCCCCCTTCCACTCACTAGCTGACCTCCGGCAGGTTAGCTAAACCTCCTTGGACCTCAGTACCTCTATCTGTAAAATGGACACACTGACATCTTGAAAGCTTGTATGGATGACATTTTTGAAATGTCTGCAACGCCTTTTGTATATTGTCTGACTCCAATGCTTAATAAGTGGGAGGTGTTACTCAAACTATTACAATTATTAGTATCTTTTTACAAATATAGACAATAAGTCATGATAAATTCCAAGTATTTCACTAAACAATCCCTTTCAAAGCACAGAGAACAGTAGGGGTAAGGTACTCAGGGTCTAGCCCTTTTGTGGAAGACCAGGATGAGGTTGGTTACTGACCACACGGTGTGACTGCCTTCAAAGGCTGCAGGATCCAGTCCACCTGGCTTCAGTGCCTGCTCTTCCACTCCCATGTGAAGTCACCGGCTTCAGTGACTCCCATCCCTGGGTCTCCTTTTCCTCTTCTGTAAACAGGGAGGAATCGTACTGCCCAGAGCACCAGGGATGCTGAAGAGTAAACAAGCCAATACTTGTGCAGCGCTTAGCACGGTGCCGACACCCACTCGGTGCTTGGGAAGGGCTCCCTGGGATTATTTTCAAGTGTGTCCCATTTTACGAAAGAGGTGGCCCTCGAAAAGTTGTGAAACCAAATCCTTCCCACTAACTAACTTGTCACTTCTCCCCCGAGGCTTAATCTTTGCCTCCGATTGTCCTTGGAGGGCCGTGACTCTGAGCACCTCAGCACCAGGTGTACCATCTCCGCCCAGCTCTGTGGGCTCCTCGTCACGCAGCAGAAAAGAACAAAACTTAGGGGGCACACATAGCGATTCTTTATGTTTGCTAAAGGTAGATTTGATCTATCTATCTCTCTCTCATCTCTCATCTATCTGAGAAGGACCACCTATAATTACTTATTTATTATGTCCTTACCAAGGATAATATATATATTCCTGACATGATAATCTATATTTCTAGTTGACTTCTACCTTTCATCTGAATTTTATTTTTTGAACTCCTGGAGTGGGGTGGTGAGGAGGTTGGTCAGAAACATTTTTGAAAATCTGATGAACACATGGACTGTCTCTCCAAATAAAGGAACACACTCATGCATTTATTCAACTTTACCACTGATTTAGCTGTGGTTTAAGGGTCCTCTGAGCCCACTGGGACACGGTTAGGGACTTTGTTGAGGCCAGAGCCCAGCTTCCCTATGGGAACAAGGTGGGTCAGGAGCAGCAGATGGCTGGTTAGGCATGCACTCACCGGTCCTTATGTATATGAACCCCCTCGGCTGGCATGCCGGGCCCCAGCCACCTTCCATGTCTCTTTCCTCTTGGGACATCCCCTGCTCTGGCCCATCTGGCTGGCCTTGGTCCCTCCCCTTGGCTGTCATGTCTTTGCCCCATGGCTTCCTCACGCATTTACCTACAGTTAACCCACAGGCAGTTCGAGCAGTAATGACACCCTCTGAGTGGTCAGAATTGGGTTCATAGAGAATGTGGATTTGAGCAGAAAGAGGAGAGGCCGAGATTGAGAGGCAGAAAAACAATGAAAGCACTGGAATGTGAGCTCCTGACGTGGCTGAAGTCACAGCTAGCAGGGACAGCGGGACAGAGGGAGAATGATGCACAGGCATAATCATTCCCAATCATGGAGGTTGGGAAGCCAGCAGTGGCAAAACCCCTTGGCCAGTGGATCAGAAATCTCCGGGTTCCTGTCCCTGCTCTCACATCGACTAGGTCTGTAACCTTGGACAGGTCACAGGTCAATCAGCAGTCAGCTGAGGTTCCTTATCTTTACGATGAGGGGTGGAAATGCTGGCAGCGCTATAGTAAGACTGACTCCTGACCATTGTCAGCCCAAATGTGCAATTTAGTACTGTATGTTAGGAGCCATGAAGATGTACAGGCCCCTTTCACCTCTCTTCTGAGAACCTAATCGAAGGCAATAATCCATCATATAAGGGACATATGCATAAGGATGGTCACCCCAACATTATTCATGATATGAAAAGCCACAAGTGTCCATGAGTAGGAAGTGGGTTCACGTGTAATGTGTGTCCACTCAATGGCATTCTAAGCAGTTATTAAAAATGGTTGATGCAGCCCTGGTAGGTGTGGCTCGGTTGGGCATCTTCCCTGCACCAAAAGGTTGCACATGCCGGGGTTGTGGGATCAATCTCCGGCAGGGGGCATGTGGGAGGCAGCTGATTGATGTTTCTCGCTCTCTCCCTCTTCCTTCCTCTCTCTCTCTCTCTCAAAGTTAATTTGTAAAAAGTGGTTGATGCAGGAAAGGTGTTTAAGGTGCAATCCAGCAGCTGGAAAAAACTCCTGTTCCCCACCCTCACCCACATACACCTGAAAGACCTAGGTCAGTGACAGTGGCTCTTCTCAGCACAAACTCTCACCCAGGGAGCATTAACCAGCAAAACCAAACCAACCAGTTACCGGTCACCACCGATCCTGCCACGTCAGCATGCACCTCCTAGTAAGTCTGTGAACATGGAGATTGGGGTTCCAATTCTGATTGAGTGGGGCCCAGGAACCTGCGTTGTGACCATCTTTCCAGGAGATTCTAGCAGAGGATTAGAAATCTGTATTCTGAGAACCCTCATCATGCTTTATCAAGTCTTTAGGAAGGACTTCCAAATTACACTTGACCTAGCGCTCACTGCTAGGTGAGTCTGCTAACTATGCTGGGTGGATGGCCATTTAGTATCTGCTTTGAGATGCCCCAAACGGCATCTACAGCTCCAACAAGGGCCTGCTCTGCCTGTTTTGCTGCTGATATGATGAACATGCCTTACTTTCTGTCTCACTCTGGTCTCTTCTACTTTATTTGAAGTCATCTTGTGCTGTTCCCTAGGATTAAAACGGAGTGTTCATGGTGGTCAGTGCGACCCATGTTCAAGTTCTGGCTCTGAGCTGCCCTCTGTGAAAGGGGAAGAATATGTACTGACTTTGTGGGATATTGAGGATTATAAGAAATCACGCATGTGAAGCTCTTAGCACTACACTCTCGGCTCTGATAATTATAATTATTTTCCTGTCCTGGGGGGGTTAACAGTGAGTCTTTTCTTTGATGTGGTCCTTAGAGGAGGCCAAGTCCCTTGTTTTAATCTCCATTATGGTCATTCAATTCTGCCTATTCCCCCATCCACCCTACACGCCTGACTTTGAACTTCTATGAGAAAATCCCTGCCACCCTCACAATATGGTGAAGGTCACCATGCTGACTCTCCAGTCTGACTGGTTTGTCTGGTCCTGGGGAAGGGCTATGGACTGGCCTAGCCACATTAGTAGTCCTGGCAATGGCATGCGGACCAGCACCAACGGTGAGGCCAACTTCTGATGAAACACACTGGGCCAGTTCGAGCAGACACTTTTCTAGAGGGTGTCAGGGCCCTGTGTGCTGCTTTCTCCAACAGAGAAACCAGGTACACACCCCTCCCCAGCTAGCAGTCAGCCACCCAGGCCACCTGCCAGCCTTCCTCTCACCGGGCCTCCTCACACAGGACACCCACGTGAGCACACCTGCACACACATATAGCCCTGTCCTCGTCTTCCCCATCACCACCACCAGGGAGGTGTCAAATGCCAGTGAGGGGACAACCAGGCACTCAGGAAGCATATGTTATGACCCAAAGATCCCAATAACCTATTGGGTAACGGGGCCCTCACACATTTGCAGGCACTCTGGAGGGACAGGTCAACCTTCTCAATATTTAAATATTTATCAGAGGGAAGGCCAGAGTGTGCAGTGAGGAGAGCCTGGATCTCAGCTCCCCGGGAGACCTAGACCCACAGGGTCCTGTTGTGCAAGTGTCATTTAATATTAGGTGAGTTCGTTGTTTGTCTAGATTAAGGTTCTTAGTATTTGGGGGATTTATTTTGTTTTTCTTTGTTTGTTTTCTGTGTATAAATGTCCCCTTAAGAAGTTTCTCTGAAAGCACAAAGTTAAATCCTCCCCTTGCTTTGCAGGTAAGTCTAGGTGACTGGGCTAAGGAAGAGGGACAGCTCTGGGTACACTAGGCAAGGAATCAGGTAGATAGTATCCTGTGGCAGTTTGACCTTGGGTAAGTCACATGCCACCCTCAACCCCATGTCCTCACTCTGTCTCGGACAGTGACTTGGCCTTATGCATCTGACTTCATAGTAGATAGTTATCTGCTTATTATCTTTCCCCTGTGAGAGGTCAGCTCCTTGAGGGCCAGGAGATGCCCTTGTGTTTACCATGTTATAGCTAAAGCCTAGAGCAGTGGGGGGCGGGGGACACAGAAAGGCAATCAGTACAGACCTATGGAGGAAAGAAAAGGAGGGAGGATGGAAGGAAGAAAGGGAGCATAGAAGTGCCTCCTCTGGCTGGTAGTCACACCTCCTTCCCAGCCGCACGGTGCCCCACGTCCTGGGCCAGGTCCTGGCTGAGCTATCTCCTTCCCTCACGCTCCCAGCCTGCTCTGGTGATGACAGGCCCAGTCACTCAGAGCCCCAGTTAGGTCTAGCTGAAGCTTTTAGCACCCTTCCTCCTCCCACGGTGGGTGCCTGACTGTGACACCCAATATAATCTGGGAGGAGGATGAGGCCCTGGCAGCCACAGGGCCCTCAGGCTGTGAGCAGAGGCTGGGACCCTGTTTCCTCACCCTGTCTATTATGCAGCCAGCCCTGCTCAGAGTCTTTCCGGCACCCCAATCAGGCAGGGTACTTTCCCCTCACTTCCCCCACAGAAAACAATCCGTGCACCTCTGCTCAGCCAGCACCGCCCGTCCTCTGAGGTCAGGACAAGCTCTGGCTGGTCTCCCTGTACCTGAGCGGGAGGTGGCTCCAGTCTCAGGGCCTCCCCTCTGGGCCTCACCCTCCAGCTCCCACAGGATGGTAGTCAGAGGCCAGCCAGTCACAGCACTTAGCTTCTCTGGGTCACCTCGTGGGGAAATGGAGGAGTTTGGTCGAGGCATTGGGCAAACTGCCAGTGGGGTGGGTTCCGGATGACTGGGTCTGCCCCCTAAAGTACAGTGGCAGTCATGTGTGGAGCACTGGCCGCTGGGTAACCTTTGCCACTGTATGAAGGACTGTTAACACCTTTCTTAGACTCCGTTTGTAGCACCTCTGCTGTCCATGCTGAACAGCAGTGAGTTATTATTCTAGATCTGCATTTTAATGCATTTCCATGAAATCTGATCTGTGGATCAAAGTGATAGCCTCAAGATTGCAGTCAAGGCCCCTGTGACAATAGTACAAACAGAAGACTTCAGAGTGGCGAGGGCTTGGAAGCTGGGGGGCCGAGAAGGAAGAGGCTGGTGTGCCCAAGTGCCACCTCTTCCTCTGGCTCCAGCAGCTGAGTTTTCTCTCAAAGTTTGAATGTCAGATAAAAACCATGGTCAATGCAGTGTGAACTAGGAGAGAGAGAGAGAGAGAGAGAGAGAGAGAGAGAGAAAGAGAGAGGCTGAGACCAACTGCCCTGAATTGCTATGATGCTACAACTATTAGCCTGTCTCACAAATTTCCTCTAAGATGGAAGAATTTCATATACATATTTTTTCAAATACATTTCATATATATTAATATCATAAAATTATATAACCCTATATTAAAATTTTTGAAAGAGTTAATCTCACTGGAGTTTTTCAATCTTAATTTCAAAGGTCTCAGTTCTGCCACTACTCACTGTTTAATCTGGGTCTTAGTTTTCTCCTCTGCAAAGTTGGGGGTGGGGGGAGAATCCCTTCTTGAGGACAGGAGTCTCAGGTTGCCACGCAGGTCAACTAGGATAACAGGTTTAGAATGCCACTAAGGCAATGTGTGAAGAGAAGTTGACATCATCAAGGGTCGGACCCTCAGACCTGGTGGGTTGGGGACTCCTGGCTGTTGGGGTAGACATCCCCAAATGAAATCAGCCCTGACTTGGTCTTGTGCTGGTTCTGCCGGAGGTAGGAACTGCTTTCTCTGGACAAGCCACGGTCCCCACGCTGGCGTGGCAGCAGGTGCTGTGGGCTGATTATTGCCCCGAGAAAGCCTTAGTTCTCACAAGCTGATTTTTCTAACAACTCATTGGGGCAACAAGAGCAAAGCCTTCTCAGAGCCTTCTCAAGTGTGTTACAGCCAGGATTCTCTTCCTGCGGATCGAGTGGCACCTGCAAATTCTCAGAGAGTGAAGGCCAACCTGACTGCAGAGCATCAGACATGGCAGGGCTCTTGGTCATCTCATCCCTTGACCCCATTTACAGAGGGTAAAGCTGAGGATCTGGAGGGCATGGGACATCCCCAAGGACACAGAGCCAGGACTAGCTCCATTTTCTTCCTTTCTCCTGGATCTGGGGTTCTCTCAGCAGACCTTTGTCCTGCACATATTTGCCTGGGGCCTACTAAATACCATGTACATACAGTACAAAAGATATATGAGGTCCCTGCCCACAAGCAGCCTCCATTCCAGGGGAAGGGATGTCAAAAATACTTCGATGTAAGCATGTAGTTAAATAAAGGTGGCAAGTTACATGAGGGTCTGAACTAGATAATGGGGTAGGAAGAAGGTACCTATGCGGTGGTCAAGGAAGGCCTCTCGGCGGAAGTAGCATTTCTGCAGGACTTGATGTAGAGGGAAAGCATGCCGAGTCGATGAATTCATATATGTGGAGTCTCACAATAAGAAGGAAAAGGTACTCGGGAACATCTGACCGTGACTGGAGGTTGAGGTGGGAGCCAGGGGTAAGTGTGCAGAGGGAAGTAGGACAGTTTAGGTTGCATTTTAAGTGCCTGTGATACAACCAAATGAACATTTTAAGATGGTTCCTTGGGCAGCCACGTGGCTCTGGGCTGAAGGGGCAGGACAGGAATGGGACAGTGGGACCAGTTATGAGGCCCCTGGAGAAACTGAGGTGAAAGGAAGTGGCAGCTGGGCCTAGGGCATGGTGGAGGAGGTGGCAGGAAGAGGGCCGCTGGGAGGTCTACTTTGGGGATAGTCTTACAGATGGATGGATTGGCTGGGCGGAGTGTGGGGTGGGAAGGAGAGGGAGGCAGCAAGGGTGACTCTGAGTTTCCGGCTTTGGTAACACTCAAGCCCAGTCCTATGTGCATTCTCTAGGGAATACTTGCTCGAGCAAAGTATTTACCAAAGTCCAACCCCCATCTCAGCCTCCTCCTGGCTAATAATAGCCTCTCGGTTTAGTAAGGGTCATCACCGTGCCTGGTTAGCAGGAGGAGAAACTGAGGCACGCATCAGCAAAGACCCAGGTGTCACTTTCACTTTTCTGCCTCATCAAGCCATGTGACCTTGAACAAGTGATAAGACCTCTCTGAGTCTGTTTCCTCATCAGAAGAAAAGGGGAAAGAAGAGAATCTACCTGGTAGGGTGGTTGCAAGGAGTGAGGGGTAGATCCTTAGTAGGTATTAGTGATGACTATTTATAGGTTGCAAGGATCATCTCTGCACCCACCTCTTGATCCGGGCACATCTAGACCCTCTGGGTGTGTGCCTGGGCTCCTCCAGAGGTCATTTGTGTGCCTGGGTCACAGCCGATGCCCCGGGGCCCTAAGGTGTCAGGTGAAGACCGGAGCAGACTTGCTCCCTGCCCTTCTGTTCAGCTTCTGAGCCAGGTTTGGCGGTTGCAGTGGGAGCTTTCATCCTCCCTGGAACAAGAGTGAGTTGTGGGTTTGGAGGCAGATGTGAAAAGGCAGGCGCTTGTAAGCCAGCCTGTTTCCCAGTGCTCTGACTGACTTGACCTGGAAGGGGGGGTGGGGCAGGAAGGAGGGGTGAACAGAGGAGAGTGAGTAAGAGGGAGGAGGCCACAGAAGGCCTAGGAAGGGACCACATCCCAAAGAGAAATGCACAATAGCAGATCTAGAGTCTGGCCTGCCCAGAGCCCCTTCTTGTGGGTGGCTTTGAGAGTGTCTTATTTATGGTCTTATTCCCAGGGGGGGGCGCGGGGGAAGGAGGCTGGCTCAGGGCTGAGAACAGGGAGGTGAGGCTGGAGGGATGGTGGGCAGGGCTCCCCACTTTTTGCCCAGAGCCATTCGGAAGGGTGTGTCCCAACAGGGCACACACACAGTGATTAAAGGGGAGGGAGGAATGACATTCACTGTCCACTGCAGGACCCAGCCAGTGGGCTGGGCAGCGGCCAGCTCTCCCCAGGCTCTTGGCTGCAGAACCATCAGCCTTGGCACCACCCACTGGCCTACTCAGAAACTCCTTCAAGTCCAGGGGCTGGAGCCCCACTAGGAGTGGCTGCCTGGCGCAGGCCCTGCTGAGCCCTGCAACTCTCCCCCACCCCCTCCCTGCAGCCTCCCTCCTCCACCATCCCCTCTGCCCACAGCCAGCTCCAACCAGGTTTGAAAGAGGTGCTCCAATCCTCCCTCCCTCTCTAGCAGGCCTTGCCCTGCACTCTGTCCTTTCAGCCGGAAGCTGTTTTCATAAACTGGTTTCACCCTGCAGACCCAGCCTGATACTCTACCCACTGGGAGAACTGTCTAAATAGAGCCAACTGCCCCCTCCCCCAGCTGTTCCTCCCCCACCTGACAAGCCCTCCAGCTCCCAGCAGCACAAGCTTCCTGGCCTCCCTCGCCCACCCCTTGGGGCCCTCTCTGAATGAGCCCTGTCTTCATGGCCCCTCAGGACTCTTGGTCTGCTCTGCAGAATGAGTGCCCTGGTCCTTAATGGACCCCTCACAGTGCAGCCCCACACTGACCAACCCACTGTGCTTTATCTCCCCACAAAACAGGAGGCTCTGAGGGCGTCACCCCACTGTACCTGCCCCACCCACCTCCACCCAGGCCATTGAGGCAAACCCTGTGGTGACTCTTCTGGGTTGATACTGATTCCGTCCAGTCACGTGGCGGCACCTTTATCTACCTGGTCTGGGAGTGGAGTGTGGGGTGACCCTTGACTGGACGTTTAATAAGTGACTTTGTGAACAAAGGGACTTGACTTTTCATTCTTGGGCTTGCGTGTTCCAGGAGTGTGTGGGTTTTGATAAAAAGCTATGGAGTCATCCGGTTTTGGAAACCATCCGCCTGTTCTGATGATTACGTGCCTCCCCTTTTGACCTTCAGTGCCCAGTTCCCTGATTTAGCACCCCCTTCCCACCCTCCCTGACTCCAAGCCTCTGTCCCCTCATGATGCCATTCACAGCTCTCCCACCATAGCAAGGAGGATCTGGCCCCTTGTAGAGGATACCCTCCCCCCATCCTACCCAGCCCATGGGTATAGACAGTGTTAGAATCACAGAGAGAGAGAGAGAGAGATCCTTCTTGCTTTACTGAAGCGATTTTGCCAGCCTGGCACAGGCTCTGAGCAGGGTGTGCCCCACAATGGAATGAATCACAAACACTGGGATTTCAGGCAAGGGTTGGGGGGCACCTGTTGGAGGAGATATTTTAGTCCTGGGGTTCTGCCAATCAGAGCCCAGTTCTTGGCCTCCGTGGACCTTTGGGCTTTAAACTCATGGCCTGTCCCTGGAAGAGTGGCAGAGGCCACAGAAGGCCAGTCCTTTCTACTTTGTGCTGATTCCCTGGCACACAAGGCAGCTGGTCACCAGGGAACTCCCCCTAGCGCCTCCCCCATTTCTGAGCACAGCCAGCCAGGTACCAAGGAGTTAATGGTGGATCCCCCAGGTCAGGTCAGTTCCGTGGAAAGGGAACTGATAGCCATTGGAGCCTCCCCTCTGGCAGTAGGGGTTTTAAGGAACAGCCTGGGAGAGGGTGCTCTGGCCACACCTCTCTGTGATTGGCAGAGGGCCCACCTCCAAAGTGAACTGTTGGGTCTCTGGTTGGTGTTTTGGAGTCAGTCTCAGACCCAAGACAGAGCAGAGGAGAGCCTGTATGATTTGTGTGTTTGCTGGGAGAGGCGTGTCCAGAGGCCCCCCACCTCCAGCCTCAAGACTCCCCCTGGGCCCAGCCCCGCTGGGCAGCTCTGCCTGAGAGGCTGCAGTGCTGGGCCTCCCTCCTGTGTGTCTCTTTCTTATTTGCCACTTGATGCTTTCTGTACGGTGTTTGAGTTGGTTAAATTACACTGACGGCCCTTTAAGGAGAAAACATAATTCTAGTAATTTTATTGCGCTCAGATTTCAGGCAAATGGACATAAAATCGCCTCCAAAAATAAAAGACACGCAGAATTGAATAAAACAATCATAATAAAAAGCTGCCCCTGATTTGAGATAAGTGGTCCGGCATTTTGTGACAGAGTAGAGAGAAAAAGTAAATAAACGGAGAAGCCAGAAGCAAAGGGGCCGTTTGGGGAGGGGAGATCTGCCACCGCCCGCGCTTTCTTGTCGGCTTTACCTTTCGGAGGAGCTTAATCTGCGTGTTGTAAAGTGAGGCTTAAGCGCCTGGTGACTCGGCCCTTACCCGGCGCGCACAGTGCAGGTGGACGAAAGGGGCTGCCTGCCAAATACCTCTGGTTGGAGGGAGGGGTGGGAGTGCTTGCTCAAAGCCACTCCTGGGATGGCTTAACTCGCCGGCGCGAATCAATGACAGCCTCTGCCGGCTGCAGCAGGCGCCCCAGCAGGCTGCGCCCATCCCAGCCCGGGACCCGAGGGCACGTCCCCGGGGCAGCCAGGTGGGTCTCGGCGGCTTCGGTGGGGAGAGGGATGCGATGGGCCCCCAGAGAACCAAGCGGGAGCGGGGAAATGGGAGGGGAGGAAAGCCCTGCGTGAGTCCGGGAGAGACGGCGGGCGCCCAGCGGCTGCGCCCCCACCTCCCGCCCTGCGGACATTCAGCTCCCCACAGGGGGGACCCTCGGGCGCGGTGGTGGCCACCTCTGGCGCTCGCTGGGCAGGGTCTGCGAGAAATTCAAACCCGCGCCTGAGCAGGAGCCGGGAGTGCTGGGGAACCCCGGGCTGAGCCGGGCTGATGGCGGGGCACCTCCTAGCGAAATGCGAGGAGAGAAAGCATCCGAACTCGTCGCAGCTCTCCAGCCTTCTGGCTGCCCGCAGCCTCTCGGGCAGGCTTTGTGGGTGAGGAGTGCAGAGGCCCCCAGGAAGGTAATGGTGCAGATACATTGTTAGTTAAATCCTCCCTCCTCAGAAAAAGCTTACCCCCCTCCCCAGGGTCAGATGCAAACTTGGAGGGGAAGCGGGTGGGGTGAGGTGGGGGGGTAGAAGCCATGACAACTTCTGGCTCCAGCCGAGGGCCGAGTAAGGGCAGAAACTGAGGAGGAGGATTGGCCGAAGTCTCTCTCAGGAGCGGGAGGGCGTCCCGGGGCGCCCGGTTTGAATCGCTGCTGAGCTAGGTGGATGGGGACCCCTCCCTGCGCTCCAACCCGGCTTTGGGTGGGCGGTGCCAACTCCCTTTGGACAATCCAGTCAAGCCGGGGTCTCCAGGGTCCAAGCCGACCTGAGGGAGAAGTGATGGGGGGAGGGGGGACAGGGACTGGTTCCGTGCTCCCCTATTCCCGCGTGGCGATCCGGGCGCAGCGGCTGCAGGGCTGCCCTGGTAAGGGCTCTGGAAAGAGCTGGCATCCCAGCGCAGGGCATCAGGCCCTGGGGCAGTAGTCTTAGCAGTGGGGAGGTGTGTGTGTGTGGGGGGGGCATCGGGTTCCGTTCTCTCAGTCTCTGGCTCTGCTGTCCTGGCTGTAGGCGGGCAGACTGGGGATGGACAGCTGCCCTCTTTCTTTTAACCCCTGGTACTGGGTTCTGCACCGGAGGCAGCCTCGATCCCGCAATTCATTGGCCCACTGGTGGCGTACCCCTTCCAATCCCTCTAAATGTAAAAATTTGAAAATGTAAAGGAAGTGGTTGCAACAGTCAGGCAGTTTTCTCCAGATTCAAAAGAAGATCTTGTGTAAGGGGAGGGGGAGGAAGGGCCAAGCCCTGCCAGGTTCAAGTTTCAGCTCCACTCCTTCACCCAGTTAAGTCCTGGGGATTAAAGGGTTCAGGAACCTCCTTTGGCTAGATCTTCAGGAAAGCAGAGTAACCAGGGGTGCCACCCAGTCCCCTTAAGGCCCAACCTTAAGGACTGAAAGGGAAAAGAAACCTCCTGTCCCCAGGTAAGGCTCGGGTCAGCCTGCCTGTGCTGGGTTTCTCAGAATGTGGTGTCTGGTACTTTCCCAACCGTCACACTGAGGACCATGCAAGGGCATTCACCAGTGTCCTCATCACCCCCAGTGTATAGACGAGGAAATGGAGTGGAGGGCAGGCAAGATCAGTGCTCCTTACACAGAACCATGGGACACTTGTGCCACATGGGCCCTGAAAGCCACCAGCTTCGGTCACATAACTCAAGGCTTAGCCTGCTGTCAGTGCTGAGAGATAAATCTGAGAGGAGACAGGCAGGGAGGAAAGGGACAGGACATATAGGGCCACCTATTCTGTGCCAGACAGACACTGGGCCTGGCATACATTATCACCTCTAACCCACATAACCTTTAAGTTAGGAATCATTAAACCCACTTTGCAGATGAGGAAATTGAGGCCCACATGGTAAGTTAAGTAAGCTGCCCAGCTAGTGATAGAGCCAGGAAGCAAAACTACCCATTGTACCACAATCTTTTAGGATCTTACGCTTTAGTTGGGGAGACAAGAATCTGGTGTAATTGTAGCACAACATGAAATAGTATGTAAGGCCCTGGCTGACATGGCTTGGCTGGTTGGGCATTGTCCCATGTACCAGAGGGTTGCTGGTTAAATTCCCAGTTGGGCCACATGCCCGGGTTGCAGGCTCAATCCCTGGTGGAGATTGTGCAGGAGGCAGCTAGTCAATGTCACACTCTCACATTGATGTTTCTCTCTCTTCCTCTTCCTCTAAAACTCAATAAAAATCTCTTTAAAAAATAGTATGTACGTGTCATCAGAATATTAACCTTTTAAACCTCCATTTCTTTCCATTCAATCAGTCAGTCATTTATTCGGCAATGGTTGCATTGTCTAACGTGTGGTTCCAGGAACCATGCTTAATGCTGAGCATGCGTTGGTTAGAAGGCTGACCTGGTCCCTGGCTCTGGGGACGGGGATAGTAATAGCAATAGCATATCCTTCCGTGGGAATTAATTGAGTGAATGGAATGAGACAGTATGTGGGAAGGTGTTAAAAAGCATGTCCATGAGGAAGGAGAAGCAGCAGGGGCCTGGGCGAAGAGGAGGCCGGGCAGTTGGAAGGGTGAACTATCCCCAGTTCCAGGGACACTGTGAAGTACACATGGTGTCCATGAAGCTGTGTGAGCCCATGCTCTTCAGATGATGGGCTTATGATTGTGGGTTCCAAGATGGGCCTGTAGTTTGGGCGCATCCCTGTGCAGTCTCCAAGAAGACAATCTACTGGGTGGAGCCTTCCTCTCCCCCCCAATCCCCCCTCCCCAGCCCATGATCACCCTCCTAATGTACCAGCCACGTCCTCAATGGCCATGATGACTTGCGTACTTGCAGGCTTGGGGCCGAAGCTCCAGGACCCTCGCCCTAGCATAGGGGAAGCTTGTCCACGTCCACAAGACTTGGTAGTAAAGCCAGTTCTAGAATCCAGGTCTCTTGGCCGTCCACAGTTCTCAAAGCAGCTCACACCAGCCAGCCAGCATGTTTTAGGGCTCAACTGAGAAGACTGTGCCACATTTGCTTCTATCCCCACTCACAATGCCATTTCCCCATGCTCCTGTCCAGCTCCCTTTCAGCTGACCCGACATATCTGTCCTAATAAAGTGGTCTCGCAGGGATCTCTGAGACTGAACAGCTATAAATATTCTGGGACATTTGGCCTGCTAACTTTCCTTCCATCCCGAGCGGTGTAATAGGTGTAAGATAACCACCTCTAAAATTAACTCTCACTTAGGTGTAAGGTGCACTGATAAATCTTGCCTTCAAGGGAAACGCGGCTGAGTGATGCTCTAGGGCAGGGGTCCTCAAACTTTTTAAACAGGGGGCCAGTTCACTGTCCCTCAGACCATTGGAGGGCCGGACTATAGTTTAAAAAAAAACTATGAACAAATTCCTAGCACACTGCACATACCTTATTTTAAGCAGGACAGGCAGCGGCGCAAAAACACCCGCATGTGGCCCGTGGGCCGTAGATTGAGGACGCCTGCTCTAGGGCCTTCCTTCTTCAGAACTGACACCAACTCCTTTGGGGAGAACAGTTTTCCTCCTTCTTCTTCCTGAAAAAACGAAAATCACAAGATCGCATTGCATGTCATGTTGATGTCGTGGTGCCCGAATAAAGGCACTTTTCTCCCCACATTGAGGTGAGCAACCTGATAGGTGCGGCAAACAGCCAGCCCCCGGCTGCTTGGTGTTTACAACGGGGACACAGGTGTCTTGTAGCGTGGGGATGTTTGTGTGCTCAGGCCTTGCTCAGCCGTGCAGCCCTCCAGGCTGGGCCAGGGAGAGGGCTGTTCAGTTTATTTTCCTGTGGCTGGGAACTGCTGAGATGAATAGAGGGAGGAGAATCTGGGGATGAGAGATTGTTGCCAAGAGCAATTTGGAGTCTCCTTCATATTAGTCAGAGATTGTGTTTTTCCTCTCTGGAGCGCCCGCCTCATAGTAACTTCCACGAAAAGTTTTTTTTTTTTTCCCATCTGTGAGTGAGTATGCGCACTTGTTAGCTTTTATTTTGATTTTTAACTTGCTGGACTTCTCATGACTTAGCAAAAAAAAAAAAAAAAAAGAAGAAAAGCTTGGGGGATAAGGTGATGAAACAGGCCCTTTATACAATGCATTCTTTATGCCATCGCTTAATAAATTTGAATTCTGGTAGACCCCGAGGTTCCATGGTGGGGTGAGCTGGGTATTTCCTTTGAAGGGAGAGTTTATCTCCAGTGGAGCAAAACTGCAGCATAATTTAACTTTCCCTCTGTACCTCTTGAGTCTTTGTTGAGAAAGAGAGGAATGCGTGCTCTCTTCTCTCAGACTTCCTTTTATTCCATCCGGAAGGCCCCTCCATCTGGGCCTTTCTTGGAAGAGAACCAGGCAGAGTGGGCTTCCTTCTCTCTCTGTCCCCCCTGCACCGCTCCACCATACAAGAGGCCAGCCAGTGAGAAGGAAGTTTCCTCCCGGGGCAGATGCATGGGATGCAGAATAGGAAAGCTGGCATGACCAGAGCGAAGGCGGGCTCTCCTTGAGCAGGAGCCGGGGCAGGTTGCCCTGCATTAGTCAAGAAGTGAGTCCGTCCCCTGAGCAGGCTGAGTGGGACAACACTGAGATGCCAAACTCGGAAATTGCCTAATAATAGAACCCCCGATCTAGAAACAAATGTACACGCGACCCTCCCGAATGATAGCAGAAATGAACTTGACCTTCTGGAAAATTCTGCCTTGCCTGCGCACACATAGATGCACACGTACACCCGGGCTCTTGCCTTGTGGGCTGTGGATTCTGGCTGACATTTCTGTTAAGTTGTTTCTGGAGATAACAGGCTGGCCCACTGGGTCTTTGTGAAGTTACTGAGAAAGGTCACTGGAGGCGTGACCTGGACTCCAGTTCCTGTTGACAACCACCTTCCTTGAGCCCTAGGGAAGCCTCACAGAGGATGCCTGTTAAGCAGAACCTAAATAACAGGACCTTTCCTAAGTTTTTTTTATTTTCAATAGCAGCTTTATTGAGATGTAATTTACATACTGTACAATTCACCCGTTTAAAGTGTACAATTCAATTTTTTTTAGTATATATACGAAGTCGTGCAACCGTTATAACAATCAATTTTAGAATATTTCTATCACACCAGACAGAACCCAAAACTCATATGCAGTTACTCCTCATTTCACCCCAAATCCCCAGTCCTAGGTCATCAATCATCTGCTCTCTGTTTCTATACAGATTCCCGTATTCCGGACATTTCACATCAATGGAATCCTATCGTGTGTGGCCCATTATGACTGACTTCTTTCACTTTGCATGTTTTCAAAGGTCATCCACTTTGTAGCATATGTCAGTGCTTCAGTTCTTTCGATATCTGAACAGTATTCCTGGATGGCTGTGCCACCTTTTATTTATCTGCGGATAGATGTTCGGGTCGTTTCCATGTTTGGCTTTGTAGAAAATACTGCTACGAACATTTGTGTGCAAGTGTTTGTGTGGACATAGGTTAGCATTTCTCTTGTGTATGTTCCTGGAAGTGGAATTGCTGGGTCAGTACGGTGATTCTGTTCTAGTATTTGGAAAACTGTCAGACTGGTTTTCACCGAGGCAGAGCCATTGTACATTCCCATCAGCTGGGTAGGAGAATTCTGGTTCCTCCACATCTTCACCAACACTTGTTGATAATATTCGCCTTTTTATTATAGCCATCCCATCTTCAAAGGGTTTATATGCTCAAGGAAGCAACACCAAGAACTTTTCTGGGATCAGCTTCATCACAGTTGCATGCCATGCCTTGCCATGCCTGGTGTTTCCCCTGCAAGTCCCAGAGCTCTCACAGGTTTTCCCCTACGTTTCTATGGGACAGTGCATGTCGCACAGTCTGGTGCGGCCTTGCTGCTCTCATTCTGTTTTTCTGAGGAATGCGCGCACGCTCCAGAGGTCTGGCTGAGGGGCCACTCCCTCAGCCCCACTCTATCCAGATGCAGCTGCTGCTGAAAAGCCAGGGGCTGGGAAAGAGAGAAATTGACCTAAAGGGGAATGAATGTGACATTCTTAGACATGCTGTTCAATGTTTGGGACTTTGAGTGGAGACTTGAATGCAATTCTAACCTTATTATTCCCTTCAGTCGCTCTTTTGGAACCACAAAGAAAGCTGTTGGAGAGCCCTGACATCTTAGCCAGGTAGCAGCCGGTCAGTGCAAAGCCATCTGGTCCCTTTCTTGTTGGGGCCTTGAGCTGCTGGCAAGATCCATTGATTTACCCCAAATTGCTTGGTGCAGCTGGGGATTGCACGTTACACTGGTACTTCAGCTCCATGGTGAAATAATGTTATCCCATTGCTACAGCCGTGGACTGACTGGGGTACCACTCTCAGCAGAGGTACATATTTTCTGGAGTCCTGTGGCCATTCTGTAGCATCATGTTCAATATAAGCAAATCTTAGTACCAGAAGTCAATCCCAACAGCTTCTTGGAAATCTTTGTCATAGAATTTGGCCTATATGACCCCACGAACAGCAGGCATCAGGCTCTGCTACTAATGTACTCTTCACCTAGTGCTTCGTCCAGCAATTCCCAAAGCTGGCTATTGGTCATAACCACCTACGAAACCCTTTAAAAAGCTAACAGGTGCCCAGGCCCCACTCAAGAAGCACTGAAGTAGACTCTCAGCGGAGGAGGGGACCAGGCATCAGTGGAGCTTATGATGAAGTCTGAGAACACAGGTTGATCTCTCTGGGCCTCCATTTTCTTACTCAAAATGAAGCGTTGGGTTAGATTGATATTCTCCAAAAGGATCCCTGAGCTGATTCAAGCAGAGCAGGTCTGTTTTCTTACAAAATTTTATTTGCATAAGGGGGCTCTTGCTGATGGGGGAAAAAAATCAAAGAACCCTTGAGTGGACAGTGTCTGGAGTTCATCTGTGACAATTCTGAGTGTCACATTCTCCAAGGACAATTGTCCCAACTTTTTGGAGGAGAACTTAGCAGGAGTCATACACATGGAGGTTACTGCTAATGGAGTCATGCTCTTTGAAGACAGGACCTGGGCTGTCCTTGCTGGCCAGATATGCAGTGATGTGGTGGAATTTGACTCAGCACCCCTTTCTTCTCCCACCCCCTGTTGGCATCCAGCCCCCTTCCCCTGAGACTCTCAGAACTTTCCTCCTTTTCTATTTCTAATAGTAGCCCAGAATCTTCCCTCCTTCCCCCCTTCCTTCCTTCCTTCCTTCCTTCCTTCCTTCCTTCCTTCCTTCCTTCTTTCCTTTTTATTTATTCCTTCCTTCCTTTTCCTTCCTTCCTTCCTTTTATTTATTCACTAGAGGCCCAGTGCACAAAAATTTGTGCACTCGGCCGGGGCGGGGGGAGGGGGAGGTCCCTCAGCCCAGCCTATGCCCTCTTGCAGTCTGGGGCCCCTCGGGGGATGTCCACCTACTGGCTTAAGCCTGTTCCCTGGGTGATTGGGCCTAAGCTGGCAGTCAGACATCCCTCTGGCAGCCCAGGATCCCTTGGGGGATGTCGCAGGCCTAAGCTGCAGTAGGACATCCTTAGCACTGCTGAGGAGGCAGGAGAGGCTCCCACCACCACCACTGTACTGGCAGCCATCAGCCTGGCTTGTGGCTGAGCAAAGCTCCCACTGTGGGAGTGCACTGACGACCAGGGGAAGCTCCTGCATTGAGCATCTGGTGGTCAGTGTGTGTCATACTGACCAATCATTTCCAGTCATTCTGCTGTTAGGGTCAATTTGCATATTACCCTTTTATTACATAGGATAGAGGCCTGGTGCATGGGTGGGGGCCGGCTGGTTTGCCCTGAAGGATGTCCTGGATCAGGGTGGGGGTCCCACTAGGGTTCCTGGCCAGCTTGGGTAAGGGTCTGAGGGCCGTTTTCAGGCTGGCCACACCTCCTTTAGGGTGGGGGTCCCCACTGGGGTACCTGACCAGCCTGGGTGAGGGGCTGATGGCTGTTTGCAGGCTGGCCACAGCTCCCAGTGACCAAGCTCCCAGCGAGGCTGGCTGGAACCAGGTATCTGGAGTTTATTTATCTTCTATAATTGAAACTTTGTTGCCTTGAGTGAAAGCCACAGCTTGCCTAGGCAGGCAGCTTCCTCCGTTGCCGGGGCAATGACACCTCCTGCTTGCTCCAGCTCAGTAGCTTCTATAATTAAAACATTGTTGCCTTGAGCAGAGGCCACAGCCGGCCGAGGCAGGCAGCTTCCTCCATCGCTGGGGCACCAAAGCCTCCTATTTGCTCTAGCTCTGTGGCTGCTGGCTGCCATCTTAGTTGGGTTAATTTGCAAATAGTTGCTCTGATTGGCTGGTGGGCATGGCTTTGAATGTAGTGGAGTGATGCAATTAGCCTATTACTCTTTTATTAAATTATATTAGATTAGATTCTTTTATTTATCCACTTCACCAACATTTCCCAAATACATCCTATAAATGACAAATTGACTCACACTCCATTTCTATCCTCATAATGTGCCAGCACATCTTAACCAGAGAGGCAGCCAGCCTGAGGCTAATGCCTGGAGGTGCAATTTCAGGGCTTCTTGATTTGAATGAGGGGGGTTTGGGAGAGGCCCAAATTCATGGCAGGTAGGGAGAGCCACCCCACCTCCAGCCCTGTCTGCAAGCTCTGCTCCCCCACTTTCCCCTACTGGGGCTCTACTCTAAGCAGGCTGCTCAAAAGATGCTTCTGTCATCCCTGGTCTCAGAGCTGTACCCTCCTCCTCAACTCCCACCCACTAGGGAACAGGCTAGAGGGAGGGAGTGAGGGCTGGAAGGAGGGAGGGTTGGTTTATTCAAAGATCTGGGCTCCGTGCTCCAGCCCTTGGCTCCCACCCCATAACCCTGACTGGACAATTCACAGGACAGCTGTGCTCTTAGGGCTGAAATAATCACTGTTTATTAAAGCTGTTGGCGGGAGGGGAGGGGGCGGGCGGAGGCGGGCGGAGGCGGGAAGGAAGGGTCGCGTTTCTACCTTCCAACTAGGGGGCCAGGTGAGGCCCAGAGCTCTCCCTCCCTCGCTGGTGAATGCACACAGATCACATGAGAGCTGTTGCTTGGGGTGTTTTGAGAGATTTTTTTTTTTTTTTTAAATGAAGGGAGCACCTTGAAGATGCATTTGAATAGGGATTAATGTCTCTTGGCCTGGACCTGCAGAGGAGGAGAAATTCTAGAAGGCAGGAGTTGCAATGAAAGGAAACAGGCTTGATCTGCCGCCTTCCACTGATCAGAGAGGCCTCCTTGGTTGGCAGTTGGGAAGGGAACGACTTGGGGGAGATTTCTGGGCATTGCAGTATTTTCCTTTGGAGTGTGTGTGTGTGAAAGCTCCACTCTAAGAGTGTTCACTGTGTAAGCTTCGCGGTTCTAACAGGTGACAGGGACACTGGGAAGTTTTGAGCCACCTGAGTGTGTCTTTAACCTCGAGTTTTTCATCACTCCCTTTTGACTTTGTTTTTGCAGAGGCAGCAGAACAGACATTTGCAATTACTTTTTTCCCCTGGCATTTTCATGCCGTTCTTTTATTGCTCAGATCCACACGCCCATCCAGGACCCCTTCTGTGTTCCCAAGTCACCCCCACCCACCCTCAGCTCTGAGCACCCCTTCAGAGCTCTCGCTTCATCCTCTCTTTCTGGAGAAAGCCAGCTCTTTGCGCTAATTCACATGGAGGCGCGTAAGACACTGACTCCCGTGTTGCCCCCTCTGTGGGGTGCCTGTCTTTGAAAGAGGAGGCCTGTGGGCACGCATTTCTAATGGTGGGACTTCAGGATGAGGAGAAAGGAAAGTAAAAACCCTGGGCAGTTCGTGAGCGGGAATAGAGACCCCCTGGAGGCTCTTTGATCAAGCACAATGGCACCTTCTTATGAGGCCTGGGCACTGGATTGACCAAGGTGCTGCAGGAGTGAACTGAGAGGAGGGTGAGTGAGCAGCATGGGGGGGCCCAGGGGAGCACTGTCAGTTGGGGTGCACTGCAGGAGAACCAGGGGCTTTGAAAGGATGAGCTGGGCAAACTAATAGACCGGAGGTGGATGTTTGGGATTGCAAAACCAATGGAGTACACACAGACAGGGCACTTCAGGGTGCTTCAGAGGCTTGGCCTTGGGGCTGTGGGCCCCTGGGCTGGGCACTACCCCTGGCCGAACCTTGTACAGGCTGGCAGGCCTCCCTTTATCAGGGCTCCCTGCTGAGGGGCACTCCTTCCCTCAGCCCTCCCCCTCCTCCCTCTCCCGCGGTGCACCCTCTCAATGAACCTGACCTCCAGCTCTTGGAAGCCTTTTCAATAACACAGTGGCCAGGCCAAGGAGAGGGGCTGAGCCTCAGCCAACCGGAGCCCATGCTGGGATGAAAAGCCAGGCCAAGTGAGCCTCCTTGGAGGAGCCAGGAGAGGATGGGTGGGACCCTGCGACCAGAAACATTGGCCCACAGGGCCTTCCCCGCAGCCAGTGGGGTCCCTGCAGGTGATGCCTCATGAGCAAGTACCAAGGCAGCCCCACCTGTGTTCTGTGCCCCATCAGGCCCCAGCTCTCTGGTCCCTACCGTCCAAAAGTCCACACAGTTTACCCGGTTAAGACCAGACTCTGAGAATGAAGCAAGATTCTGTAGCCTCGAGTGTTACGCTTAGCTACATGGTCTGGAAAGGTGCTGCTGCTCAGAGCCAGGGCAGGGGACGAGGGGCAGAGGGCTTAGATGTGCTCTGAGCTGGGACTGCAGGCAAGCAACATGGCACAGCCTCTTAGCACCGAGGCTGCGGAATCAGGGCCACGTGCATGTCCCAGGCTCTGTGGCCTTGAGCAGGTATTCAAGCTCTCTGCGCTGCTTTTGTAAAATGGGAATGAGACATTACAGGGTTGTTGTGAGGACTGGATTAGAGAACCCTCTGCCCAGCCTTTAAGTGTTGGCCTTCACCATTTGGACAGCACAAACTGAGGTGCATCACAATGGCCCATTCCAGACAGGTGTCCCCGGGGACACAAAGCCGAAGGGAGGCATCTATGGGGCCAGGATCTCCCCTGGGGGCAACTGAACTTGGGAAATAAGCTCAGCGTCTTGTGGAAAGCAATGGAGGCATAAATCCACAACTGGTTCAGATGACTGGATTCAAGAGCCGCTGTGGTCACACGAAGCTGGCTGGGTGCTGAGCCCCACCCTGATGGGGACAGAGGGAGATGGCACACAGGGCTGTCTTCAAGACCCAGGGTGTCAAGGGTAGATTAAAGATCCAGGTATTCAGGTGTATTTAACAAGAAACTGCTTAGACCTGTCTATGGCAAAATCCTGGCCTGCTCTTAGCTTAAGTCCATTTATCGGTGATAGTGTAGAATTATCATATTCACAGTAAGTATCAAATCAGAGCAGGTACTAATGGAGGCAACAGGGGAAATCGGCGTGAGAGTTAATAAAGGAAGTAGAAAACATCAGTATGTAAACTTTTAATTGATATCCTTTGAGGAGATCAGATGTTATAAAAATGATGTCCCACCAAACAGTGGCCCTGGCAAGGTTTGCAAAGCGCACATTGCCACTCAAGGAACTCTCTCAGTGGCCCGGCGCTGGCACCCCCGCTGCTCTGCTCTTGGCACAGTCCTCTCGGGTCACTTGCCCAAAGCACACTGGGAAAGGGTTCTCTGTGTCGTGCACCCTGGCTCTAGATTTCCTCCTGCTAGTCCCTATACTGGCCACTGCTAGTCTATTGGTCCCCCTTCAAGAAGGTCTGGTGGCCTCACTCCTGGGAGTGTGGTCAGCAGTCAGCCCTTTAAGGATCGCCTGGGCTGCAGTGTTACCGGATCCAAAGTCATGCCCATCTGGGGGTGCCCACATTCTGAGACTGCCTGAGGCATCAGGGGCTGTATAAAGGCATAGGGCAAACCTGAGGGGGCCATGTCAGCTCCAGAGGTCCTGGGGGAGGGGAGAGTGGTTCAGAGGGAGTGGGGTTGGCTGACACTGTCTGGGCTGCCTCATCCGATGCTCCTCTGCCCTTCCCACTCCCTCCCTCCACCTCCTGCAGAAGTTGAATCCCCAGTAACATCCTCACACGCATTATGTGGACACCTAATCACTGCTCAGAGCCCTCAGACTTGGTGGAAAAAGGAGACAATATAATTTCTATAGTAATATTCAAGAGTAATTCTGTAGTTCGGATTCTAAGCACCAGGAGAACAATGGCTGTAGAAATAAATGCTGCAAGATGCATTCTTGAACTACAGTTCGCCTAGGAATTACTACATGAGATTTTGTTAATTTGTAAAACACGAACATTTATATTTAAGTCTTGTTTATGGGTGTGAAGAGTTGTTTCTTCCGTGTTTTCTGTATGATGCTCAGCTTCGGGGTCCCTGATAGACAGGAAGTAATGTAGCCTGGGGACGCTGAGGTGGTTTCTTAGCCGGACAGGAAAAATGCCAGTTAAGGTAAAGCCATCGATGAGGCAACATTTCAGTTGTCACATTAACCCCACAGCCTGGGGATCACAGGTTGGGTACTATCTCCCCAACTCTTCAGGCAAACGGGGCCCCTTTAATCGTCATTCGTTCCTTTGGGATGTGGTGGTGTAATGTGTCCTCTGTGGCCTGTATATGGCTCATCTTTCTCATTAGTTTGTAAACTCCCTATGGACAGGAAGTGTATCCTACGCCGCTCTCTCTGTGACCCTGTCCCTAGAATGGAACTGAGCAGATAATAGGTGATCATAAAGCAGTCATTGATCTCTGCTCGGGTACAGCCACAGGCAGCAGGCTTGTTGGGGGTCTCCGTGCCTGGGGACCAATCGCCCAGGCCACAGCTGCTAGGAGGGAGATGTTACAGCATAGGGTGTCAGCCCCTCTAGACAGGTTCCCAGGGACAGGCTCCCCCAGCCATAGAGACACATCCCTTCCTTCTGCGGGGAGTCAGGGCCCAGGAGGGACTATTACAACTTTCTTGGGAGCAGCAATAAGACTGTGTGAGTTATATAAGCTGCTTCCATTTCATCTGTTCATTCATTCATTCATTCATTCATTCATTCACTGAGCACCTTTAATGGTGCTGACACAGAGGCACAAGGTATGGGCAGTTTTCCTTCTTCATGGGGTGGACTGTATATACAGCTGAATGGGAATCCTGGGCTGTAAGACCTCCCCACCATGGAACCTCCCCACCCCTACATCCCCAGGGAAACTTCTCATCCCCACAGCCCACAGTGGCTGGTTCTCTGTTCTCACTTGGGGTCCATCCTTGTACTTTGCTGTCCTTTCAGATACTTCACCAGAGTTTGTTGTAACATGAAGTCAGCCTCACTGCCATGCTCCCAGCCTCCACCACCTCCGCTCCTCTGGCCCTCTCAGTAAAATTGGCTGTAACCACACGTGCCCCCCGCTCCCCGCCCTGCAACACACACACACACCCTGCTCCAGCAGCTATGTGCCTATAAAGTAAAGGGGAGACAACCACCACATCTTCACAAGAGAGAAAAACAATTAGTAACAATCAACGTAGCCAAGAATAGGACAATGTTAATCTCCATTGTCATACTGTAGAAAGGACAAAAGCAGACATTGCCCAGCAACAGAACAGAAATTACGCTGCCCACACACTGTGCCTCCCCGGGGCTGCACTGCCATCGCTGTCAGTCACATAGATCCCAGTGTCCAACCTCAGCTCTCCTGGCTGCAGGACCCTGGCACCTCCCCCCTGTAGGAGCAGCACACCTCCCATTCCTGCTGTGAGTCACCAGGGACCTCCTGTCTCACTGGGCCCAAGGCACAGGTCAGCTCAGCTTAAATTCTCCAGCCCCTGCCCCTGCTTGGTGAGCACACCACCTCCCTGGGTTCCCCACATCCCTCAGGACAGCCCTCTTCCTCTTTCCGCACCCCTTCTGGCACCAGTCCTGGGCCTCTCCTGTGTGCCCTAATTCCACAGACCCTAACTCTCCAGGTGGGGGCTCACACATCAGTCTCACTGTCTTCCCCATCTGCCCCCAACCCTGCAAGCACAGCTCTTTCATTCAATCCCAAACTGCCATGGGGATTACTGCCCGTCAGTTCTGCGCGCAGCTAAGCCCAGAATCCCGTTTGTATAAATGGGAAAGCATGGAATGACAGCTCAAAGGGAACTAAGAAACGGAAACAGGTGTATTGAGTGTGAATTGGGGGGGGGGGGGGATTCTAGTGTGCATTTTCAAATTGCCCTTTAATATTGTGGCTATATATAAATTAAGTGAGCATTAAGCCAATTTTATAGAGGAAACAGGAGGGACAGAGCATTAGTAGAGGGTCATAGAAGGTTCAGGGTACACAGCAGGAGCAGCTGGTGTGGCTGACAAGGGGAAGGCTCTGATGACAGCGAAGGGGTATGGGCTGACTGTGAAGCTACAAACACATTGGGGGCCTGGGAACTTATGCAATGATTTTACCATCAGATCATGTCTCTTCCTGCCCCACCCATCTTCTGGATTGCATTCCCCTGGATCTCCCTGGAGTGGAACAGGGAGGATGAAAACTCCTGGGTGTGGCTCCGCAGGACGTGTAGGAGCGGGCATGGGAAGCAGAGCCTCGGGACCAGGGGACAGCTCTGGCACAGCCAGCCCAGCCCAGAATCCTGGCAGACCCCAGAGGTGCCCACTTGCTCTCCTGGACTCCCAAAGCCATCCGCCACCTGCAGCCATGCTCCCTCTTCTCTGAGCTGGTGCTGCAGAAGGCCTCAGGCGCTGAGGATCTGCTTCCCTAGCCTCCCCTGCAGGCCAGTCAGGCAGGCCTGGGACTCAGACTATGTGTGTGCTGCCAAGTACCTCAGTTCCTAGGGGAAGGTTGATGGGAGGGTGGGGCTTAGCACTGTCCTGCCCTTCGTTTGGGGTTATGCCAGCGGTTCTCAACCTGTGGGTCTCGACCCCTTTGGCGGTCAAACAACCCTTTCACAGGGGTCGCCTAAGACCATCCTGCATATCAGATATTTACATTACGATTCATAACAGTAGCAACATTACAGTTATGAAGTAGCTACGAAAATAATTTTATGGCTGGGGGGATGGGGGTGACCCAACATGAGGAACTGTTTTAAAGGGCCAGAAGGTTGAGAACCACTAGGTTATGCAGACCTACCTGCTGGGTGGCAGCTTCAATCTCCTTTGCTTCCACTCTCCCTCCTCCTCGTCCCCTTCCCAGTGTCCAGTCCCTCAGTTTGTCCTGCCAGCCTTGGTTCCAAGATGCATGCACCCCTCTCCTGGACCTGACCACATATGTACCCCTCTCCTGGACCTGACCACATATGTACCCCTCTCCTGGACCTGACCACATATGTACCCTCTCCTGGACCTGACTATGTATGCACTCCTCTACCACCGCCTCCAGTGGTCCAGCGCCTTGGGCTCCCACCCAACTCCTGCCTCTCTGCTGCTTCTGCTCTTGAGCCTCCCACACATTCTTCCCCCCAGAATCATCTTTTTAAAACACAAATAGGAACTGTCACTCTCCAGCCTTAGCCTCCCAGTGGTTCCTTATTGTAATTAGGCTGAATTCTTCACTCCTGACTGTGGCCTGAGTGCCTGCTTAGCGGGTGGTCCTGGGCGAGCGCAGACCCCGCCTGGGAGCCTGGTGAAATGCTGCACCTCAGGATCTACTGAACTGACATCCCTGGCCACGTACATGGGACACTAGCCTGAGGGACAGCGAAATGCTGTCCCTGTAACATCGCCTAGGAACATCACACTGCAATCCAGGAGATGGTCTCTCTGAGCCCCCAACTAAAGGAGTAGCCCCCCAGCCACAGTCTATTCGTCTGTTTTATTTTCTTCAGAGTGCTCACCCCCATCAATGAAATCATTATTTCTGTTTTTGTGATATTGAATGTCTCCCCACTAGAATGTGAGCCTCATAAGAGTAAGGCCCAGCCAATCCTCTCCACCATGTCCTCCAGCCTACGGCGGTCCCTGGAGCACAGGAGGGCCTCAATCAATCCAGCACACATTTCCTGGCACCTGTGATGAGCCTAGGCACAGTGCCTGGGCCCACCAGCAGTTTATGGTTGGGCTGGGGTGACCCGCCTGTCACAGTGAAAGTTAATTCAAAATATAGGAGCTAAAGATGAATGAGAAATGACACCATTCTCCAGAGTTCATCTGGTTGAAAATGAGAAGGAAAGGGAGGCGCCCACCCCAGCTGGTGTGGCTCAGTTTGTTCAGCATCAACCCGTACACCTAGAGGTTGCCCATTTGATTCCAGGTCAGGGTATATGCCCAGGTTGAGGGTTCAATCTCCAGTAGGTGGTGTGCATGGGGCAGCCAATGGATGTTTCTCTCTCATTAATGTTTCTATCACTCTCACTTTCCCTTCTCTATCTAAAAAAAAAAAATCAATAAAAACATTTTTTTTAAAAAAAGGGAGGTGCCCAGTGATTTCAGGGAAGGAATGCTCAGAACGTAGGTCTTCCCGTGTGTGGGGCTGGCCATGGGAAAAGATGTTGTACATGTTGGGCTTGTGGTGATGTCTGGCTCCTCTCTCACCTGGTAGAAATCATCAGTCTTCAAAGATTAAGGGGATCAGGCACCAGTGCTCTTCATTTCCTTAACCCAGATGGAAACGAAGTAATGGGGGAAGGATACCCTTCGCTGTTGTGCATGGTTCTCAATGTGTTTCTTAGATCAGCAACAGCATCTGGGAGCTCGTCAGAAATGCAGAATGTCAGGCCCCACCTCAGACCAACCGTCAGGAACTCTGGGGTGGGACCCGGCCATCTGTGTTTTGACAAGTCTCCAAGGGAGGCTTGATGGGCACTGAATTTTGAGAGACTGATTTGATAAAAGTAAACCTCTTTTTTTAGTTATAAAATAATACATTTATTATAAAAGTTTTGGAAAATCAGACAAGTACAAAGGAGATTAAAATATCACTAATTCTATCACTCATAAATAACTCCACTTAATACTTTTAATATCTTGGTATATCTTCTTGCAACTTTGTAAAAAGCATATGTATATATCTATTTTTACTTTACCTAAATTGAGATTATGCTGGGCATTGTGCTGCTTTTATCTCTTAACATTTTAGCTGTGAGCATTTCCTAATCATTTATGGAAAATCACATTTGAATGGCTTCGTACTATTAACTCATATTAATGTATCATAATAGTTATATATTTGGGTAGTTCCCAATTTTCCTCTAACAAATGTAGCACTACAATGAACATCCTGACTCAAAAAAAATCTGATTATTTTCTTATGATAAAATGCTAGAAATGGGATGACTAGGCAAAAGCTAAATATTTTATTCATATTAATGATTCATATGTCTCAATGAACTCTTTACTATTAAACGTTTAAATACATATGTATGTATTCCTAGCACATATGGCCAAAAAGTTCACAAATGTAGATTATATATGACAAATGGACAATTTGCATAGAAGGCAATGTTGAGCCTCATTACTAGTGAAAGCTCAAGTTATACCACCTTTTTCCTTTTTGAACTCGTCAAGTTCACAAAACTTTGTTAAAAAAAAAATTAGGCTGGCCCACAAAGGTGCAGTGAAATGGATGTTTCCACCCATGTCTTCTGGAAGAAACACAAATCAGAAGTGCCTTCTTGGAGAGCAGTTAGTTACGTTTTACCAAAGATCTGTTCCGCTCAGATAGCGCATTAGGTGTCGTAAAGGCCCTGTCTGCAGATCAATGTTTCGTAAGGTAAAATGAGTGAGTTATTTTGTTGAACAGGATGAGCGACCTCTGACTCCGGGCATGTCATGGCTCAGGCCCTGTTTGAAGTGCTTCACTTGTGGCAACTTGTTGAACCTTCACAACCACCCCGTGAGGGGCTATTTATTATTTCTGTTGTATAGGTGAGAAAATGAGGCCAGAGGGGTCAAGTAACTTGCATATGGTCACACAGCAGGAGAGTGGTGGGCTAGGATTTGAACCCATACATCTCCCTCTAACACCTGTGCTCTTCACCCCCATGGTAGGCTGCCTCTCCATATAGTAGACGCTGAGAAACAGGGAGGTTCAGGGACCCTCCACTGAGCCATCTGAGACCAGGAGGCCTTTCTCTTGCCTATCAGCTCATCATTCATCCATCCCTGCCATGACCCTCTACCTACTGACCTCAGCTATGGGTTCTGGTCAGCCCTGCCTCCAAGATGCTTTCTCTGCTTTTTAAGCACCCACGTTTCAGATAGTCTAAGGAACGATTCATGGTTTATAAAGAGCTGGAAACTTGCTTTGTCCATGGAGGGACTGGTTTGTTCTGGGGTAGCCTGTTTTTATTGAAAATATACCTACATTTTCTATGGCTGTAGGGTCGTTGGAGCAAAGGGAGGCAGCTGGCTAGATTCATAGCTCTGACCCGTTCCCAGACCAGTTGCATCAATGGGACCTTCAGAAAGTCCTTTCTCAAGTCACAGCTTTTCCTCAGATACCCAGTGGTATGCTTATGCCATGGGAGGCACAGAAGATTCAGAGAGTAGAGTTCTTCCTCCTCCTCTCCCCCACTTCCCCACCCCCACTTGAGGAATGTACGGCCCTTGTGGGCAGTTCAGACCTGTTTCACAACATGACTGGAGGAGAATGAGATGGACTCAGTGATATCGTCCTGTGCTTTCTCTATTCAGATACCAGCTTCTGGTGGGGTTAACCAGGAAGGCTTACTGGAGGAGGTGTCACCTGAATAGGCCTTGAAGGATTTCACAGCAACAGATGAGGAATAACAGAAGGAAACACATGGTATTAGCAGGCTCAGATATCCTCAGATTAGGTGGTGTGTGTAGGAGAGAGGCAGGATCCAGCCAGAAATGTAGGTAGGTCCTACGGTAGGGGAATTCAAGGGACAGGCCAAGGACTGCGGGCCATGTTTTCTTCATTTTTGTCTCCCCAAGTTCCCAGCACAGCTTGCGAGAGTCTTAGGACTTGCTGAGAGCTCTCGGTGTGTGTTTGTAAGTGAATGAATAGCTAAATGAAGGAGGTGACAGAGGTGTTGTAGCCAGGGAATGTCATGATTAAAGTGAGATTTTGTTAAGATAGGTGTTGCTTAGCTCTGTTGATATGAAGAGGAGTCCCCGGCAGGGTGGTGAGGATAGATAAGGTGATGCCCAGTGGGAGGCATTTCAAGGCATCAGGACTAGAAGGAGATCGTGCCAGTATTGGCAGAAGCTGCTCTGATGGGAAACATCGCCAGGTGTGTGTTCATCATATCATATCTGCAAGAATCTCTGGGAGAATGGACACACCCCTTTGGCCCCGCCATCCCAGTACTTGTCCAGGGATTCTGGGACTCTGATGGACATGATTTTCTATCGAAGATTTGATCTGGCTTCTGTCTGGGTCTCAGAGTGCTGCTGGGCCACCTCTGTGAGGCAGCCTTTGAGCCCTGGGGGCCTGAGACCACTCCCCTCTGGGTGGGAATGCACAGGAGATGCAGGCTAAGATGTGACATTGAAAGGTCTGTATGTGTCAGGGTCCTTGGCCAAAGGCAGTTTGGTTGTGTTAGAAGAATTGGTTCCCCATGACGTGCAGGATAGGCACCTGCCTGATGGGGACAAAGGTAGAGGGTGGTGTGGAGTAAAAGCAAACCAGACCACACAGAGGGTGGCTCACTCTTTGTGAAACATCGCCCAGTTCTGCCAGCTGCTCATTGTGTTATAGCAGTGCCGGAGCCATGACGTCCACTGTCCCACAGTCACTGGGCAATGAGAGCTTGCTGAGCACATAAAGGGATTGCTATACCCTAGGAGCAAAGGTGACCCACATACAGCGGACAGATGGCCAGACAGATAGTAGCCAGACAGCCAGCAGAGGTTAAGGGTCACAGCAGGGACCCTTGGATGCTCTGGCAAGTGGCAACAGGAGAGGCATTGACACAAAGGCATCAGGCGTGGTAGCCATAGGAAGATCAGCACCTGGCTGGCCCCAGTGCAACTGGCTTAGCGACTGGAGATGGGTGATCGAAAGCAGCACACTCAGCAGAGACTAGGGCAGAAGCTGACTTTGGCCTTGCTTCCTGTGCTCTGAAGACTGAAGAGAGAGGTAGCCTCAAGATTGTGACTAGATGCATGTGATGTGGCTAGAAAGGAGGCTTTCTGAAGGCCACAGCTGTCAGAAAAGAGGCTGCTGAGAAATCTTGACATAATCATTTATTCATTGAACAATCGTGGATAGAGAAGGCACTATCTACCAGGGTCCAAAGATCAATGAGACCCCCACTGCTGCCCTCAAGGAACTTGGAGGCTAGTGGGAAAGACATGCTGACATAGGGCTTCTGACCTTGACTGTATCTTGAGCACAGTGGGGGTCTCCCTGTTACCAGGAGCTATAACACCAGGGAGAGGTCTATGTTGCTGGTTTATTGGGGTGCAGGGGCATGGATTGGGGTTTTCTTTTACATTTTTCTTTTTTTAATGTAGCATTTGATATATGCAAAAGAGTACCTATCATATATGAAATAATAAAATAAACTCCTGTGAACCCACCTCTCAGCTTAGGAAATAGAACATGACCAAAAATATTAAAGCTTCTTGGTCTCCCTCTTCCATGGCACCCCTTCCCTTTCTCCCAGAAATAATTATTATCCTGGATTGTGGGCCTGTAATTCCCTTGCTTTTCTGATGGTCTCGTCACTTCTATAGGACTCTACAAGTTTTTCTGGCTCCTAAAAAGGTTAAATGTAGGATTACCATCTGACCCAGCAATTCTGCTCCTAGGTTTATCCCCAAGAGAATTGAAAACTGACACTTGCACATGGAAATTAATAGCAGAATTATTTCTAGTAACCAAAAGGTGGAAACAACCCAGGTTTCCATTAATAATAGATCAACCAATAAACGTGTGTGTGTGTGTGTGTGTGTGTATTTGGAGTATTTTGTGGGTGTGTATGCATATATATTTGTGTGTATGTAAAGTGCAGTTAATTGGTGTCACAGATGACTCTACTGGGCAGCAGGTCCAGGGCCTTTCCCCTTATATCACTGTCCTGTTCACAACAAAATGTTAATGCTTGGGACCAGAAGAAGGACACCTTCAAGGAATCCTCAAAAAATATCACCTAGCAGCTTAGTGGTTTTGTGCAGGCAGATTTTCCCAGGTGCTCCCCATGCACAGGCAGGTGTTGCCTGCATGGATACCCCATATTCCTTCTCCCTGAAGCAACCAACCCACGTTCAGCACTCAGCATTGGTGAGGCCACACAATGATTAAGTGAAAGCTTTTTACATTGGAATACTCATTTTATAAAGAAAAATTTAAACAACAAGTAGAGGAGGAAAACACCCCTAGTGCCACTACTTTGAAATGCAATTCTTCAAACTGCATTAGATATTCGTATTTTTCTCACTTTTTCTCTTAGTGTTTCAAACACACAAAACAAGGGATTTCTGCACATACACTTAGCAAACACATGTTCTCAACCATGTATAATAATCTTCTTTCCCTGGAAACATCATATATAATTTTAAATCTCTTTTTAAGTAGAAAAGTAACACATGTCCAGTTTTTAAAAGGAAGGAAGGAAATAAGAAAATGAAAATTAAACTATTATAATCCTCCTACTGAGTAGGACTGATATACTCGAGATATTTTTCTATAAACATAATTTTATTAAGCATATTGGGATATTTCTGTACAACACAGCACACATCACAGCATAGCATATTTCCATGCAAGTAAAATATATATTTGTATTATTTTAATGGTTACAAATCATATCATTATATACATGTACTAGAGGCTTCATGCACGAAATTCTTGCAAGGGGCTCGGCCCTCTCAGCCCCAGCTTCATCCGGAAGGTCATGCAGAAGGATGTTTGGCTGTCTGGTCTAATTAGCTTATTATGCTTTTATTATTATAGATGGGTTTATACTTTATTCAACCTTTTTCATTTAATATTTTCATTGGACATGTTTAAATTTTTTCTATGGCACAATAATACTGAGATTAATAGTAGCTAAGAAAGCCATCATACACATTTAACTATTAGGATAAACAGTAAGTGGGATTCCTGGCTCAGAGACAATGTACATAATCTTTTCAGGGTCCCAAATTGCTAACTTGCCTACCAAAAAAAATTGTGCATTGTGTTTCCACTCTTTTTTTTTTTTTTTTTTTTTTACTAGCTATCTGGCTATGTCGGAGCGCTCTCTCTCTCTCTCTCTCTCTCTCTCTCTCTCTGTATTTTTTTTTTTCTGTGTTGACAAAGTTTGTCTTTAAAAATGAGTGGGCATAGGCCCCATTCATAAGAAGGTTCGGGGCCACTGTTGTGGCTACACTGCCTCTGCAGCCACCTTATCATCTGTCACTTCTAAGGTTAAACGGGACAGGCCTCCCTGTGTCCCCTTCCTGCTGGCCCACCATCCCCTGGGCCCCTCATCTGCTCCCCTCCGCCTCCTCCCCTGCACAACTGCAACAGGACCAGAACAGCCCTGAGTAGTGGCTCACCTTGGATTACCAAGTATTTAGAAAAGGGGAGGGGGGGGTAGGGCGCCATCTAATGACTCTTTCGAAGTTTCATATTACATTTTTAAATTTTTAAAATCTTTATTGTTGAGATTATTACAGATGTCCCTCTTTTCTCCCTTGATGCCCCCCCTCCACATTTTTAATTTTTAAATTCATTGTTAATTTCACAACTATTACATGAATTCATTCTACTCCTCAGGGAGAAATTAAAGCATGAGAAGTAGATCCCCACTGACATTCCCCCAGTCCCAATATTACATTTTGTATCTGTGTTGAGATGCAAAATGATTTCTGATTTGTGGAATCTGGGTTTGTTTTCTGTTCTGACTCAAAGCCACCAACAATCATTGAACACCTGTCCTGGGAGCTAGCTGTGAGGGGGGCTGGGGACACAGGTATGAGTTAGGCACAGTCTTGGCCTCAGGTGGGAGTGGGGGTGGCAGACAGACCAAGATACCTACAATCAGGTCAGTGGGGAAAGCGGCACAAAACAGGGGGAGTCTTCTTATAGCTCAAAGGTTGGGGATCCAGCAACCGGAGGCTGGTTTGCCCCCCAGGCAGCTCACACAGTCCTCGGCTTAGCTCTAATTCTCAGAAAGACATTCTAGGAAACCCAATGAAAAACCTCCACACAACGTACTCATGGATTCTTCTGTCCACAGAGCAACAGAATAAGACTCTTTCTCTTCTACTGACAGCCCATCAGATTTCTAACAGCTGTGCTGTGTGGCTTCCCCAGCCCCCGGGTCTAGGCACTCTCCCCCACCCCTAACCTGGACCCCCTCCGTGGGTCCTCCTGTCCAAGCACGCCCTCCACAGGACAGCTGGCACAGTGGCCTGGCCTCCGCAGCCTGGCTGATGGCTGCAGATGCGATGGGATCTGAGCAGAAGAGAAGGCCACTTGGCTAGATGGAGCCATTCTGGCTGTCGCCCTGGAGAAGAAAGACATTCAGAGCCCTGTATTCTAGGAAGGCCAAACGGTGCAGAGAATTAAACCTCAGGGGTTCTGACAGGAAAAGGAGTGATTAAAAACTGTAATTAATAATTTGATGTAGACAACAAGCCTGACAGCGAGGAGCTGCCTCGCACAATAGTTTCATGGGTTTTTGCATTAATATCAGCCTCATAACCTAAGCCTTCCTCTAGATGCACTAATTGGGTAATTAGCTCCCTAAAGAGCATGCTTCTTAAAAGCACACTGCAGGCTGCACAGAGGTACCAGCAACCAAGGGCTTTTAAAGCTCCGCCCTTCAAACCAGGTGAGTGGACAGGGCAGACAGAGTGTGGGCAGCACATACTATGTGGTCGAGGAGGTCACAAGGCGTCCACCCTCCGATCAGTGTGGTATGGGACTGTGAGGGACCCCAAGGATTGTGTAAGAGACACAAAAAGTGGGACTATAGTACTGTGCCCATGGATGATGATGATGATGGTGATGATGATATGATGATTGTGGTGGTAGTGGTGATAAACGCAATAAAGCAGTAAATGGAAATGATCACTGAGTTTATATTAAGGATCCATGGTCTCTCCCAGTAACCGTGTCCCATGGGACTGTAGTTAAGTCACTTCACCTCTCTGTGCCTCAGTTTCCTACTCTGTGAAATGGGGCCATCCCTCCAGCCTGCAGTTTCGTTTGGGCTGAGTGTTCTATGCCCCTTCAGCACCATATCTGAGGAATACAAGGAAACCATGTTCCCTGAATCTGGGGATAAGGTAGACAAGTGTGGACAGAGTAGCTGCTTGCAAGTGAGTTACTATCTACACAAGAAGATGCCTCTTTTTTGGGAAAATTTAATATATTTTCTCCTTCCCATAAATAACATGCATTTGTGTCGGTTATAGCAGTAATGCATGCTCAGTATAGAGCATCTAGAAAATATACAGCTACAGTCCTTCTCCTGCTCCGCGACGTAGCACATCTCTCATCCCAGGCCCTGCCTCGTTCATCACTTGGCTGTGTCCCTCTTCCTCCATTTCCACGCATGGTGTGTGTGTGTGTGTGTGTGTGTGTGTGTGTGTGTGTGTGTGTGTTGCAACACAATGATTATATGGTTTACAATTTTGCATCCTGCTTTTTTACTCATCTTCATGAGCATTTTCTAGTTATAAACTGTTCACACCCATACTTTTTAAAAAATATATTTGTATTGATTTCAGAAAGAGGAAGGGAGGGGGAGAGAGAAACATCAGTGAGAGAGAAATATTAATTAGCTGCTTCCTGCTTGTTCCCTACTAGGGATGAGCCCCCAACCTGGGCATGTGTCCTGACTGGGAATTGAACCAGAGATTTCTTGTGTAGGGGTCGATGCTCAACCACTGAGCAGCACCATCTGGGAATAAGCATCATTTTTAATGGCGGAAATAACTTGTGGATGTTTCCAGTTCTAGGAAGGGAAGGGGCTCTGCAGGTGGCCAGAACTGGGAAACCAAGGGTGGGACGAGGCTGGCTGGCTGGGATCCCTCTGCTCAGGGCTGCATATCCTTAGCCTCTTGCTTTCTCCCCTGGCCGTCCATTCAGACTGCTACCTCTGGCCTGGGTTCCCGGCAGTGCCTTTCACCTCTGGGAAGTCTCTTCACTCCAGAACCTTCTGAGGAATATCTTCTGCCAGGGCTTTGTCTAGCTATAGCTCACTGTCCCTCCCACCCCCACCCAGGGCTCCCCTCTCCCTGTTTTTTACACAGCATTTCAGGGACATTTAACAACTCTGGTCATTTCCTGACCCGTGGCAGGGAGCAAGTCCAGCCTCAGTGAGAACGGAGAAAGTGGAGCAGGACACGGAGCAGGACAAAGGGGAAGGAGGCCCTGGCCAAGCCAGGAAGGCCCTGCCTACGGAACTCTGAGCCAGGCTTTGACCTTGAGATCACCCCGAGGGCACGTGTAAAACTCTATGCCTCAGTTTCCCAGCATCAGCCTAGGGTTCACTCTGGCATCTCTTGAGGGCGCTCCCTCGTTTTGGTGCTGCTGACCTTCCCACTCACACTCCTGGTCTCACCCCAGGTCCTCTGACTTGGTGGTGTGATGTGTGCTGAGCCCGGACACAGAGAAGAGAGTGCCGGGCAGCGAGCTGGGCACCTGTGGTCTGGCCCCTCTGTCCCGGACCCACGGTGGGCAAGTCCTTCCCTCGGAGCTTCAGCTTCCTTGACTGTAAAAGGGGGTCCTTAGACTACATGAGCCTGGAGGTCTGTGCAGCACCTCCTTATGTGTGTCTTGCCCCCCTACACCTGCTCGGTCAGGGGAGCCTCCTTGCGCTGTAACCTCCCTCCTGCGAGGTTCCTCTGTCCATTTGTTAGGTCCCACCTCCCTGCTCTAGGTTTCCCTGCGTGAGAAAACCTCAGCCCCTGGACCTTACGATCCCTCCACATCGGCCTGCTGCTGCTGTTTCTGGGTGCTTCACCCTTAGGGCACCCCACTCCTCCCCTCAGCTGGAAAGGGCCTGGGCTGGGGAGTCAGACACCTTACTTTGTTCAGTCTCCTAGCCTTGGACGGACTCAAAGGAATGACTTTGTAATGGTGAATGTCATTGTTCGTCAATATTGTATTCTGACAAATATGTGGGGGAAAGGTTTTATTTCCTGAGGGGAGGAGGAAGAGGTGACATTTATCTAGGCACAAAATCAAACCCCAGGAGCCTCCAGACTCCTGTTGAGAGCAAAGGAGGATGGGGGCTAAGGAAATCCACTTTACCACCCAGTTCTGCAGGCACTTTCCAGGTAGCACGGGCTCCAGGCAACTTGCCCTTCACTTCATTGGGCACTAGAGCCGAGCTCCTGCTGGAGCTGGGGTGGGGGTGGGGGGCTGCCCTAGACTCATGTGAAAAGCATCCCCCAGGGTCCCTGTCAGTGCAGTTCTGCGATGCACCCCCCTAAGCACTGCAGGTCAGGTCAAGGATCAGGGTTCTCTCTAGCCTCCGCCCAGGCTGGGCTGGTTTCCAGAAGCACCTCCCCTTTCCATCCTGGCTGCCTGGAAGGTGTTGGTGACCTCCAGGCATCTTCTCAGGAGCCCACTGTGTGAACTTCTCCTGGCCCTGCTGTGTCAGCGCCTTTCCTGCCTTCTCAGCCCTCCTCCCTCCCTCCCTCCCTCCCTGTTCTTCCTCCTCTTCCTGCTTCCCCCTACTCTGCCCTTCCCCACCCTTTCCCTGCTCCAAACCCTCCTCCTCTCCTCCTCAGCCCTCCCTTCCCCTTCCTCCTCAGTCCTGACCCTTCCTCCACCCTTCTCTGCAAAGCTTCCTCCCCACATTCTCTACCTCTCCTCCCTCACCCTCCTCCCTCCCCCACCTCCTCTCCTCCCTCCCCCCTCCCTCTATCCTCTTTGGTAAACTTTGCATCCTGGTATTTAAATCTCCTCTTGTTTCCTGGTTCACCTAAGGCTCTGATTCCAATTATATCACCTTCATCCTCACTCCACAATTCTGGGCAGTCCGAGGCTTGCTGAGCCTGCTTATATAACCATTTACTCTCTTCCTCCCTTCACCCCTCAGGGGCCCCTGCAATCCAGGCGGTTTGGAGGTGGGCAGCAAGAGAAGACCCATCATCCCGCCGCATCTCCCTCCCTCCCCCAGATCCCCTTTTCCTGGTTCTTCCTAAGGCCAGGACCAGTTTGCTCCAAGCTGCTGGGTCCCTGGGTCCAGCCAGACTGAACTCAAGTCCAGTTTCCCAGTGTGCCTGGGGGATGCTTTGCAGCTTTAGTGAGGTATAATTGACACACAATCAATTGTGTGTGTTTAAAGATACACAGTTTGGTAGGTTTGCAGGTGAAAGCAACAGCACAGTCAGGATAGTGATCAAATCCATTACCTCCTCCCCCTACACCACGAAACCCCCCACCCCTGCCCCAGGGACCTCCTGTCCCTCTGTAAACTCCCCTGCCCCAACCTGGGAATAGTCTCAATACATTTTCCTTAAGGGTTCTCTTTTCTTTCTTGTTGAAAGTATTAAGGCTCCTCCCCGCCCCCCCATTAACCCCTTCTAGCCCGCCCCAGGTCTTCACCACCTTATTGTCTGTGTCCAAGGGTTATGTATAGGTGCATACAAGTTCATGGTTGATCTCTTCCCACCGGCCCACCCTCCCCTGCTTCCCTCTGAGTTTCTTGACTGCACCACCTCCTCCTCCTTCCCCAGCCCTCTCTCATTGTAACAGGGTTCACACCTCTTGTTTCTTGTGCCAGCTGCCCTGTCTGCTGTGTTGGTCTTGCAGGACCACCTTGTCAGCTGTGCCCAGGTCTGGGATTCTTTGCTTTAAGTATTGCCTTCTTCCTTTTGTTGCCACTTTGGGAAATGCAAGGTCCCCTGGGCAGAGGCAGCAGGAAGTCTACCACCTGGGGATGAAGGCTCGAAAGCTGGGAAAGGCTAGGAGGGCTGAGCTGGATCCTTCAGCCCCTTACAGTGTGCGGCAGGGCCTGCCACCAAGTCTGGGTGGAGTGAGGAGCAGGCAGCTTCTGGCCCTGTGCTCACCTGGCATTAACTCAGCAGCTTCTGGCCCTGTGCTCACCTGGCATTAACTCAGCAGCATTGCTGTTCAGTGAAATACTCTTCATTTTCCTTTTTAATATATTTTTATTGATTTCAGAGAGGCAGAGAGAGAGATAGAAACAACATGGAGCATCAGAGAGGCAGAGAGAGAGCATCATGGATTGGTGGCCTCCTGCACGCACCCTACTGGGGATTGAGCCCAAAACCCAGTTGTTGTTCAGTGCAGCCATCCTTAAAATGAGCATCATGGGAGAAATTTTTCTGGAAAACTGGTTGTTTTTCTATCATCACACCACTGGTCAAGGCTGGAGGCCCCGTTGGAGCTGAGCAAAACACCACTTCCTACTCCTGTGCCTAGAGCAGTATCTCCTCAAGGCATTTGGAAAGTGGGTAGGGGGCTTATTTGGGGCTGAACCACTAGGGGGCACTACTAGTAATAAGGGGGCCAGGACCAGGGACACTAAGTGTCCTCCTGCAAGGCCCCAAAATTGTTGCCCCCGAGAGCAGCAGTACCTCTGTTGAGAAGCACTAAGATGCTTCGCCAGGCTCCTGGCCTCGTAGCGAAGGCTGGAGTCGGCTTCAGTTCAGTCCGTGTAGCAGACTCCGCGTGCAGGGGGACGGAGATGGGCACTCAGCCCCACCTCCCATGGCCTGCGGTCACTTTGCTATAGAAGGTCTGCCATGGGCATGGGAGCCGAGGTTGCCCATACTCCTAAGTCCCATTCCAGACTCTTCCCAGGTCAGCAGATTTGGGGCTGTAAGGGAGGGCTTGTCTTCTGAAGAGGGGACAGAAATGGGGGCCTGCAGCCTTTGCAAACACTCTGGACGGGGTTTTGTCCTGTGCAGGTGAGCTGCCCTGTTGAAACACATCTCCTGCGGAGCTGCCAGTACATTTATCAATGTGTCACCAGCCAAGGCGAGCTCTAGGGGAGTGTGGCTTTAGCAGAGGTCAAGGCCAAATTCTCCTGGTGCGACTGGGTGTGGGCTCCTCTTACATAAGCCCCACACCCAGCAGCCGCCTGTCCCTGGAGGGCTGGCCTGCCCAGGGTCTGGGAGGCACTGCAGGTGTGCCCTGGCACTGCACCAGGTACCCACACCCTACTGGGCTGACTGTTTGTTCTCTGGGCCCCCACATCCCTCTTGGGAATGGGCCACCCAGGGAAACCTGAAGCTGCTACCTGTTGGGAGACCGGCTCAGGAGGGCATTTAGATCCCCAGGTTGCTTGCTTCTCTTGCATCCTGCCAGCAAACAAGGAGAAAGGATCTTCTGTTACAATTGACAATTCCCAGGTACCTTCTAAATGCTTTTTATATGGCAGCCACTGGCTGGATTTTAGATATAGTTATGTCTTTTTTGAATTATAATTCACATCCTATGCAATTCGCCCCTTAAAATTGTACAATTCAAAGTGTTAGTACAATTCACATAGTTGTGTAATCATCACTATCACCACCGTTAGTTTTTAGAATATATTCGCTACCTGAAAAAGAAACCCCCTATCAGTTAGCACCCACTGCTCGTCCCCCTACAGCCCCTCACAACCACTAACTACTTTCTGTCTCTACACATTTGCCCATTTTTTCACAAAAATGGAATCATACAATACATGTTCCTTTGTGACTGGCTCTGCTCACTTAGCGTGGTGTTTTCAGGGTTCATGCATGTTGTAGCCACTGTCAGTACTTCGTTCCTTTTTATTGCCAAACTAGGGGCCCGGTGCACAAAAATTTGTGCACTCGGGGGGGTCCCTCAGCCTGGCCTGTGCCCTCTGGCAGTCTGGGACCCCTTGGGGGATGTCCACCTGCTGGTGTGCCTGGCCAACCTGAGTGAGGGGCTGGTGGCTGTTTGCAGGCTGGCCAAGCCCCCCAGTGGGGACCCTCACCCCATGGGTTGTGGCCAGCCTGGGAGATGTGCTGAGGGCCGTTTTCAGGCTGGCCACAGTTCCTTCAGGGTTTGGGTTCCTACTGGGGTGCCTGGCCAGCCTGGGTGAGGGGCTGAGGGCTGTTTTCAGGCTAGCCACAGCTCCCATTGACCCAAGGTCCCAGCGAGGCTGGCTGGAAGCAGGTTCTGGTGTTTATTTATCTTCTATAATTGAAACTTTGTTGCCTTGAGCGGAGGCCACAGCCGGCCTAGGCAGGCAGTTTCCTCCATCGCTGGCCTCCTGTTTGCTCTAACTCCATGGCTGCTGGCCGCCATCTTGGCTGGGTTAATTTGCATATCATTGCTCTGATTGGCTGATGGGCGTGGCTTAGGTGTAACGGAGTGAGGGTTAATTTGCATGTTACTCTTTCATTAGATTAGATAATATTCCACTGTATGGACCTACTGCATCTTGTTATTCAGCAGTTGATGGGCGTTTGGGTTGCTCCTACTTTTGGACTTTTGTATATAATAAAATGCTGCTATGAGTATTCATGTACAGGATTTTAGATGGGCAAATGTTTTCATTTCTTTTGTGTAAATACCCAGGAATTGAAATGCTTGGCCATAGGATAGCTCTACTTTAAATATATTTTTACCAATTTCTACAATTTGCCAAGGCAGCTGTCATTATCCCTATTTTACAGAGAAGTAGGCAAGGCTCCTCTGGAAGCTAAAAGAAATTGCCCAAGACCACCAAGCAAGAGAGTTGCTTGAGCTCTATTCACACTGGGTTGTGTGACTCTCTCCTTTGGGCCCTGTGCCTGTTGCTCTAAGTCAGAATCCTTTGCATCCCAGCAGATCATCACTAATGCCAGCCTTCTCTTCTCTCAACTCCATAATCCATGATCCTGTTTGCTGTGATATCTTCATTGTTTCCTGGTGGAATCAGACCTGCCCTCTCATCTCTTTCTGGGAACGTGCTTTCGTCCTTTGGAAGTCTTAGGCTGGTCTGTGAGCCACTAGGACCCTCAGCATTTTCTTCTACTATATATACCTACAACCAGGGTTTTCGTGTCTTATATTTGCCTTTCCTGCCTCCCTCCTTTACAACTTTAATCAGTTGAATTGATTGTGATAACATGTAAAGCCAAACAGCGTTGCTCTGAATTACGCCCACCTATTTGAAAGGCTGGCATTCCTCCCCCACTTGCCCCCTTTTTATGTGTCTTTGGGCAGATCTAGTGAGGATGATGACCGTGTGCAACACAAACGCAACGTAGCCATGAGTCATGGCATTTTCTCCCCTCCTTCCCTCCTCCTCCACCAGAGACCTCGCTCTCTTTGCATGTGAACCTGTCTGCTTGGGTCGTCCTCGCCTATTTTCCTGGTTTTGGTAACCATTCCCGGTTGTGCTGGGGTAAAGTCCTTACCATGGATTACTACTTCTATCAAGCCCTGTCTACTTTCTCTGAGAAAACTAGGTTAGTAATTCTTTCAGCCAGCATTTACTGAGCATCTACTAGGCAGGAGTATGTGGTGCCTTTTCAGTGAATGTGTATCGTTTTGATGTTGAGGTAATAGTTGCTGGGGAAACAGTTGACTGCTATCTTTTGCTCTCTTACTGCTTGGCAGTGAATTTCAGGATGTTTTTCGATGCTTTAATGTCAGAAGTTGTCAGTGTCAGAAGTGTTTTTGAAGAAGTTTTTTAAAGACTATCTTTTTCTAGCTAAGCTCTCGATTTTTCCCCTCCAGAGTAAAGACTACTTGTTGGCAAGTTCCCTGTTTGAGGAGAACTAACACACAGGCCTCCAGACAGGCAGCTGGTGTCACCTGGGGCTTTCATGACCAGGGTATTAGTCCCAGAGACAGCGAGCCAGCCATGCCCAGAAGGCTTGGGATGGTTAGCACCTTTGCCAGGTCTTCTAGGGCTCAGATGAATTAGGCATCAAATATATGCTGAGCCCATAGCTACAATGTGCCCCTTTTGGGGGTAGCACTCACAAGCTTTGACACTTAGAACAAGTTACATAACCTCTCTGCCTCAGTTTCCTCACCTGTAAAATGGGCATAATAGTAGTATCTGCTTGATGAGGTTGTTGTGGTAAATGAATCAGTACATGCCAATTGCGTAGAAGAGTGCCTGGCATAGAATAAGTGCTCAGTAACAGTTAGCTACTTGGAAAACCAAAGCTTATATCTGTTCTGTCCAGAACAGTAGCCTCTACCCACACGTGGCTTTGGAGAACTCGAACTATGGCTAGTCCAAGTGGAGCTGCGCCGGCCGTGTAAGATTGCTATGAAAAGGAATGTGAACTAGCTCACTAACCATTTTAAAAATACTGATTACGCGTTGAAAGGATAATATTTTGGATAGACTGGTTTAAATAAAAAAAAATATGTTGTTAAAATTAAATCTACCTGCTTATTTTTACTTTTTTAAATGTTGCTACTAGAAAACTTAAAATTACACATGCGGCTCACATTTTATTTCTCTAGTGGACCCACTGGTCCAGAGCAATAGCATGTAGCCGGCAGTGATTGTTAGAATCTTGAGCATTCAGTGGGAGAAGGGCCGCTGCTGCAGAGGCAGTTCTGAGCACACCTGTCAGCGGAGGCCAGGGGAGCAGGGAATGGGGCTCTGATGAGGCAGAGGCTGGAGAGGAGGAGCTGGGCTGGACCTGCAGGTTGCCTCCTTCCCCAGCAGCAAGGAGGAATCCAGGGACCTGGGCACAAAGGGGTGGCAACAGGTCACCTGAATGCAAGCTCCTGAATGATGTACAATAAGGCCTGACTGCCCCACGACCTGCCCCAGACTAGGACGGCCCTTCCAGTCCCCCACTGTCCCACGGACAGGGCCCTGCTCCCACTCAGGTCCCCACATCTGCTCATCTGCATCCCCCTTCCAGGTCTGGGACTTGATTTGCAACCTTGTTTTCCAAAGGCTAGGCCTCCTCCCATCTCCCTCCCCCAGCCCCCAGGGGGTTGCTTCAGTCTCCATTACCGAAGCCTGTGACAAGAAATGCAGCCCCCTTATTAAAATAATGTAATGTCTAACTAAAATAGAAACCCCAGATAACAGTTTTTGATGTTTTAATGACTGGGCTCATTAGACAGACTTCCCACTTAAAGTGTCTGTCTAGCAATTAAGGCTAAAAAATCATAAATGATGACCACACCTTCTGTGGCTTAATGGTTACTCTGAAGGCTGGTCTTATTATCTCGGTGATACAGTCTGTGATAAAAAAGAATTTAAGATACTCTCCCAAGATTTATTTCCCCATTAGCAAGCTGGAGGAGGAAGGTTAAGAGTACTCTTAAGGTCAGAAAGAGAGAGGGAAGAGAGAGGGTGAATAATAAGACACCGAGAATTTCCCTCCCGCAGAACCAGCCTCCTCCCAGCCCCACGGGGAGGCCCCGCACTCTGAGGGGTTTAACTTTTGCCTGTCACAGGGAAGTCTGAATTGTTACTCCAAGTGACCCCAAGCAGTTTATTTAGTTAATTGTCAAGCATGCAGGCTGAACTGTAGAATCGCACTGCCTCCAAGAAAATTATTTGCCATCCTAATGTGCTGACGAGGGAGGAAAAGTAAAAGGGAGCGTTTGATGGGAAAAGCCTGGGAGAGTGCGTCCAACTCCCCCAAACCGAATGTCTAGAATGAGGGGTTGCTGGTGGGAGCGAAGGGAAGCGCAACCAATAGCTTGCTGTCGCCAAAGAAGTGTGGGCGGAGTGCCCCCTCCCACCAGTGACTCTGGGCGTGGGCTTTGGAGGAGGAACCTGCCTGAGAAGGCGACCCGCAGTGGCTTAAAGGAGACACATAATTGTGTTCAGAAGGAAGCAGGGAAGGGGGCACCTTTAGCCTTTTATTAGACCTGTCTTAAGTGATGAATGATATTTGGACAACTGAGGCCATTAGCAGAGCCCTTGTATTTGTCCTGGTGGGAGGGGACCCGCTACCAGCCGTCTGAGATTGGAGAGTGATAACCAAGCTGCTACTGCTGCTGCTACTTTTTAAAAATCCTCACTCAGGATATGTTTATTGATTTGAGGGGGGGGGGGGAGAGAGAAACATCGATATGAGAGAGAAACATCGATTGGTTGCCTTCCATACACACACTGCTGGGGATTGAACCTGAAACCTAGGTATGTGCCCTGACCAAGAGTGGAATCTGCCACCTTTTGGTGTGCGGGACGATGCCTCAACCAACTGAGCCACCAGGCTGGGCTGATAACCAGGCTTCTTATTGAGAGACCCACTCAGAACCAGCTGGGACTACCTGACAACCTCCCCAACGCCAGCTACCAGGAGAGGCTGGAGGGGCTGCACCCTGCCAGTTCATTTTCAGGAATCACACTTAGCCCTCAAACTTGCCCGGTCCCTTGGCTGGATCTGACAGTCTCCTGGTAGACAGATAGACCTGGGGGTTTTGAAAGGTGTGTATGGGGCGAGGGCGTGCTGGGTGGTCACAAAGTTTAAAGTGAGAGCGAAAGTAGAAGTTCACTTACATGTCATCCACAGGATGGGACCTCCTTGGGCTGTCTTCACCTCGTCCAGAGAGAGTGGGAAGCCCACAGGCTCAGTGGCAAGGCATTGAGGTGTGTTCTTTCAACAGCTTTCAGTACTTGACCATTATTATTGATTCTGTGCCAGGCACTATGCTGGGATAACTTGTGTGAAAGATGAGATGACAAACTTCAAAACCTTCCTAAAACCACTTATCAGAGTGGTGTTATCAGTTACCCCGAGGGCCTGCTTAGTAATTAATAAAGCATTTCTAGGCACTCAGTCATTCCTGACAGCAGAAATGTGAAGGATAGCTATTGTTAATCCCATTTTATTGGTGAGGTAACTAAGGCAGAGGATAATAGAACTGTTATGCAAATAAGAGAAGACCCAATTCAAGCTGGCTAAAGTAAGCTAGAATTTGAATTGGCTAGGTAAGGCAATGATCTAGGCTAGTTGCAGATTCTCACACCCCTGCACCCAGGCTCAACAAACACAGGATGTGGATATCTTTGTCTCCTGGCTTCTTCCCACATCGATTGACCTTATTCTCAGGTGGCAAGATGGTAGCAATAGGGGAAGCCTCACAGCCTTTCTTGTCCCAGTAAAAAAAAAGAGAAGACCTCTTGCAAGTTGTCAAAGACCACGACATAGGATTAGCCTGATTGGCTATGCCCATCCCTGAACCATTCCCTGTCTCCAGAGCATGGAATTCACTGATTGGCTCATGCCTGGTCATAAGGTTCACCCTGGAAGTAGATATGGAATCCTTTCATCCAACACATGGACCACAGAGAGTAGGAATCGGAATCCACATGGAGGGATAGTCAAAGTTCAAGATTCACTAGAGGGTTCACTGGGGACAAAGCCAGGCTTCTCCAGCTCTCATAAGCAACTGGGAAGCAGTGGGAGAACAGCATTCTGGCCCTGGCTGAGGCCAACTTTGGCTTGGGTTAGTATTCCTTTTCTAAACAGATCTTTCTAGAGCATCATAAACAACAGTGACAAACAGTATTCTGAGACTCAGAGACAGCATACTAATGTGTGATTAGGAAGACATGAAGGTGTGCATTGAATTCATCCCCCTTGCTGACCCACAGCGATGCCCTTGTCATCCCTCACACCTGAAGTGCATCCTGTTCATCTCAGCCTGGTAAAATCACAGCCAGTGTTCAAGTTCGTGCTCAGAAATCCCTGTCAGAATGAATCACTTCCTCTTATAGACTTTGAGCTAGCCAATAGTTTGTAGGGTTTGTTTTTACCAGTAGATTTTTATCTTATCTATGAACTTGACTCACCTGGTGATGATAATCAGATGAAGGATTCTGAGGCTTACCAGGAAGAGTGCTGTGATTGATTCGTGATGCCTTTTGAAAGGAGCAGGGTGGTAACCCTTTATTAGTTAGGATATTTTTTATTGCAAGTAAAGAAAACTAACTAACTTAAGCTGAAAATGCCATTTGTTATAAGGATACAAGGATATGTCATGGGTCTTAAAAGCAGAGAAAACACTACAGCCAGACCTCATGAAAGACTGAAACCATTGGAAAGCAACTGTCCATAATAATAAAAACATAATATGCTAATTAGCTCAGACAGCTGTACATCCTTCTAGACAAAGCCTCGGAGGCTGCGAGGGCCGAGGGCAGGCAGCTGTGGCAGTCAGCAGCAGCAGCAGTGGGTTGATGGGGGTGACACCTTCCCCTGATCATCCTGGTCACCTCCCACAAAGGGAGACTAGACTTCAGGGAGCAGGCCTAAGCCATCAGTAGAACATCCTCTGAGGGCTCCCAGACTGTGAGAGGGGGCGGGCCAGGCTGAAGGACATTCCCCGGCCCCTAGCCTCGTGCACGAATTTTTGTGCATCAGGCCTCTAGTTTCTTCAATATTTATCTATCAGTCTGGGGCCATATGCTGTATTTTCTTGCAGATGACAGAAGATGGTCATACATTATCTATTTTTATATGACCATCAGGTCTAGCAACATGTAGAGAAAGTCTTGGCTAGTCTACCTGTAGTCATTTATCTACTTTTGATCCAATCAACTATGGTCAGTGAGTTGGGTTCCTTAATAACCTGGGGAATCCTGTGAGGTGAGAGAAGGGCCAGGGAGAAGAGGGTCATCTGGACAGATACTCAGAAGGAGGCTCCTTTCTATTTATTCTGTGTATTTGCTGACCACACCTTGATAGTAGTGGTAGCCACAGTGATAATGGTAGTAGCAATAATGGTGATGATGGTGACAGGGATACAGAAATAAGTAAAACTTAGACTTCCCTTCAGGGACTTGCAGTCCAGTAGGAGAAAATGACTTAGATACCACACAGACTCTGATAATTTCCAAAAGGCTGATCTTGGAGGGGCAGGTCATTGAGTTGAATCAGTTCACCCTACCTCCTTGCTCCCTCTTCCCCCTTTCCTCTCAAACTCACACAAGATGGGACAATGTCTATTCATAAGCTTTTTAATCATGTTGAAATTCAGACTTTTGACCTCAGATGAAAGCATCTTGTCAATTGTCCCTTCCCCACTTACCCCTGCTCCTGACAGTTGGAGGGGTACCTTCAGCACCCCAACCAACTTGATATCCAGCCAGCCCCCTGGCCTCCCTTTCTGCCATCTTCCTGTTAAACATTCTCACAACCTGATAATTATTTTTAAATATTTTAATTATTATTAATTTTTAGAAAGTGAGAAAGGGAGAGGGAGGAGAGAGAAACATCAATGTGAGAGTGAAACATCTATCTTTCGGCTGCCTCCTGCATGCCCCACCACCACCACCACCACCAACACTGGATATTGAGCCCATAACCTGGGTATGTGCCATGACTGGGAATGGAACCAGCTACTTTTCTGTTCATAGGATGACACCTAACCAACTGAGCCACATCTGCCAGGGCCTGATAATTAATTTTTTTAAGAGACAAAAATAAGGTTGAAGTCATGCCAGAGCCCGGGAAGCAATCTGTGGCCCCCTGGTGTCATCGGGACCCCTATTTTCTTTAGTCTAAGTACCCTGCCCAGCAAGTATGTTGTAGTCTCAGAACTTAGCATTTGGAGCTTCCATAAAGTCACAGCTCAGCATGCAACGTGCCTTTAAGGGATCAGGCTGTGATTCTGTTTCCTCTCTCTCTTTCTCTCTTGCTTGCTCTCACACATTCTCTTTAAAAACCAAAATGTTCCTTTTTTTTCTTTCTTTCTTTCTTTTGGTTTTCAAAAAAAAGATGTTCACAATTGCCACCTTCTTCTTTTCATCTTTCCTACTAGAAGAGTAACTGTGTACCTGCCTGAATAAAAGGATCTTCTTTCAGAGGAGTAGGAGCGCATTCATGGGACCAGGGGCCTGAGCCCCCAGTAAAGGGAGAGCTGCAGGTGCTATGGGACAGTAACAGTTTCCATAGGAAGTGCCGTTTTCAGAAGAGATTGGGTGATTGATCACCTTGTATGGCTTTTGGTGTGTTGATAGGTTCTGCAGAAGAGATTTCCAACTGTTTGTCAGCTTGCAGGCCATGGGCTTTTCCTCATCTGGCTACTTAGGGTCAAGCATGGGTAGATGACAGGCATCTGATCCTCAGCTGTGGCTGAGGACACCTTGGTGAGACTGAGTCATTCATTCATTACTTCACCCAGTCAGTTCCTGAGATCCCTACCGGCTGGATTCTCCCAGCTTACTCTGCCCTCTTTCATTCAGACCTGAATGAGAGTGCAGGTCTATATATGGCTTTGCTTTTGCAGACCTCTGCTCACCTCTAAATAAAATGACAATACCACTGCTTGCCTTGGAACTGCCTAAGAACGGCCATGGGAATTTAGGACTCATTCTTTTCCAGACCCAAGAATGCCCGAGTTCCATGCACAGCATTTGGGGATATTGACATAATCTGTTACACTGCCTAGCCAAGCAAAGTGAAGTGATGGTTGTTACTAGGAGGGGATTGAGGGAGATTTTTTTGCACCAAATTTACCTGCCCCAGAATGAGAAAAATAACCTAGAAATGCCTCACGTTGAAAAATGCTGTGAAGTGCGGTTGACAATGCAATGACTGCCGCTCGGGTGGGGTAGCTAATGAGTAGGCATCGCCGGACGCCACTTTCCATCATCTGGGCGGCATCTCCCCAGAGCTGTGTCCAGGTGGAACCATTCTGCTCTGTGCTCTCATCTTCGCTTCTAAGCGTTCAATTTTAATAAAAAGATATGAGGTCAGGGAACAGAAGTCACTTAAGAAGTAACTGCATATGCAAACCACTGTGTAACTCACTGCAATTGAAAATGCAGTAAAACCTTGATTAACTGCACCCCAAGTAACCAGAACTTTCAATTAACTAGGATTTATTTTGTAGAATTCTGCTTTTAGGGGGGAAAGCGTACGATGAGGGGAGGGGGAATCTCATCTCAGGGATTTTAAAAAAACTTTAAAGGTCTGTCTGATCTCAGTCTCCCTTCTTCCTAATATCCCTTTCTTCTTCACCTCCATATAAATGCCTGTGTGATGAAAACTAATGTCAGAAGGGCGACCCTGGAATGTGTCATGTCAGTTCCGCTCCATCATTTTATAGACAAGGACCCTGAGGCCCAGAGAGGTGGGGTAACTTGCCCAAAGACACATAGCTGAGGGCCGCCAGCAGCCAAGTCTCTGAAATGCTAGTCAAATGCTATAGCTATGACCTGCCACTGCCCCTGACCTTAGCTGCTAGTCTTAGTATAAGGTGACCAGACATCCCGCTTTTGGCGGGACAGTCCCGATTTTTAACAGTTTGTCCCGCATCCCGCGGCATTTTAAAAAAGTCCCGTTTACTCTTTGTAATATTTTAAGTAATAATAAAAAGAAAATAAAAATAAAAAATAAGAACCCCCCAGGTCAATGGTTTACCGCTTTAAATCTGGTCACCTTATCTTAGTAGTCACCAAAGTGGCTGCATATGAACTGAAAAGGGGGGGGGGGGATGAGAGGGCCCAGCGATGGGAGCATCGTTATCCAGGTACCCGTGCCCACCCATTATCCAGAGCACCTGACTGGGGCACGGCAGATGGACAATAGCCAAAACAGAGTGCATGGCCATTTAAGTTAGTCATCCTTTGGATTTTGGTTATATAATCAGCAAGAAGTCTATTAAACTTTAAAAGCCTTTTTTAAAAACCTTTAAAAGCCCCTTTTATTTTTTTTGTTAATCCTCGCCCAAGGATACTTTCCCATTGATTTTTAGGAAGAGTGGACGAGAAAAGGAAATACAGAGAGAAACATCAGTGTGAGAGGAACTCATCGAATGGTTGCCTCCTGCATGAGCCCCGATCAGAACCTGGGCCGGATAGGAGCCTGCAGCTAAGGCACATGCCCTTGACTAGAATTGAACCTGGGACCCTTTGGTCCGCAGGCCGATGCTCTGAGCCAAACCAGCTAGAGCAAAAGTCCCTTTTGAAAAACTTTAAAAGCCTTAACTATGAAAAGACTGGGATGCAGTGGGCATTGTCTCCTATGAAGACTTCTGATTTCTCCAGGCTCTCTGTCACCTCCTGCCTGTGAACACCTATGTTTACATCTCCGCCCCTGTTTGAACCTCCTCGCTGCCCTTAAGGCCAGCCTCACAATAGCCAGTCACGTATGCAGCAGCATCATAGGGCACCAGGAGGACAAACCTTTTCCTGCTCTGGCCCCAAATATTCACTTGTCCGTGATCATCCTTTAAAAGCATCTTAACTTCCACTCCCTGAGTCATTCACTGGAGACTGAGTTTCAGGAGCTCTGGACCAGGCCTGGGCCTGTTTGCCCTCACATGCATTTATTTCTTCCCTGCTCCGCTCTGCATCCTGGTGCTGGCCTACCAGCTGCATGGCCCGGGATCCCTTGCCAGTGAGTTTCTGGCTAGATTTGGTCAAGGAGAGAGCCCAGCTCAGGGCAGAAGGAAGGTTCTCCCTTCTCCCTGGCTTCTCCCCGCAAACCTATTCCTCTCCCCGACTCCTCTCTAAATCCGGTGGCACTGCTGTTATGCCTGTGTCCCCTCTGGCTCCAGCTCCCCCGGGGTACCCCACCGTGGCTCTGGCACCTATGGGAAAGCTGAGTCGGTAGGCACTCTATTAACACACCTTCCCCTTTCTGGGTATCCTAGCCGCTTCCTGCTCTTGTCAGTCATGAGTTCCCTTAATTAAATGCTCCGTTGAATGGTTTGGTCCTGACTAGTGCTTGGCCAATGCAAGATCCCTGTGTTATAGTACAAGACTGCCCTACACCTCCAACCTCACTGTTCGATGGAAACCGGCTGTATTCCATGGCCTTCCCCAGGATCAGAACCCACAGTTATTCAGTCAGCCCCAAAAGTCGGGTAGAGCAGACACTGGAAACCAAAGATATATGAATACCTTAAATCAGCGGTTCTCAGCCTGTGGGTTGCGGCCCTTTTGGGGGTCAAACAACCCTTTCACAGGGGTCACCTAAATTCATCCTGCATATCAGATATTTACATTACGATTCATAACAGTAGTAACATTATAGTTATGAAGTAGCAACAAACAATTTTATGGTTGGGGGGTCACCACATGAGGAATTGTATTAAAGGGTCACAGCATTAGGAAGGTTGAGAACCACTGCCTTAAATCTTTTATTTTAAGGACATGTACATGTACATTTCTTCATCAACCTCTTGAGGTCAGTTGGAGCCTTTTATCTGCATATGGGTCTAATGGTTAGGGCTCCCCACTTTTCTTGCATAAGCCACCCCTTAAATGAAGCATCTTCTGGGGTTTCTAGAATGGATTTGTTATGGTCAGGAACTTAAAGACAACACACAAAGCATATCTGAGAGCAAAATCCTCCCCGGTTTATGGTTTGCTTTCCGATAGTTATTATCTCATCCACACCTAATTCAACAGCATTTTTTTTTAAATGACTCACTTTTAGGTCTGTCACTTTGGTTTATGTGAAAACTTCAGCTTGCTTTCTTTTTGTAGTTTTGTTTCATCAGTTTACATTATGTTTAATTAAGTTGTGAAATAGTAACAAGCATGAATGGCATGAACAGGTTTGGGCACAGCACAGGTGCGTGGCTGATGGGTGCCGAAGAGAGAGAGAGGTGTTGAGAGTGTGGAGTGCCTGGCTCGGTAGGTTTGCAGAGGGATGGAGAGTGCAGTGAGTCTAGTAAGTGGAGGTGATACTCCTTCTGTAACTCCAGCCTGGGCTCTGTGGTGGAGACGTGGACCTCCTATAGAGAAACAAGCATTCAGGCTGCTTGAATGGATGCTTCCTTCATTATTGCAATTTCAGTGCATGAGTGACTCCCAGAATGGCTTCTGCTCCACACCCTGCCTGTTTGCCAAGTTCCTTCTTCCTGAGTCCTTATCTCTCCATGGCTAGACCCAAGACTAGAGGAGTTGGCAGCACCGGCCTAAGTGTGAACACCCAGAGCACTGGACTCTCCCAAGTGGATAAACAAAGAATGCTGAGTGGCCCCTACAGTACCTCTGGACACTGAGCAGTCGGTGCCATTCTCAAGGATCCATCATGGGTGAAGGGCAGAGCGCTCCTGCCTGGAGAAGACCGCACAGACTGAGACACAGAAAAACTGATCAGTGATTGATCAGCGGGTGTTGTTTGGAAGATGAGACTCCAGCCTGCCTAGACCTCCTAGTCACCCTGACCCAGAGTGAGTCACATCCCTCACGAATAGAGGAGTTGGACCAGGTGGTCCTAAGATTTCCTCCAGCTCTCCCCCCAACATGTCTGTGAGCTCCAATACATGGTTCTTGCCCTCGAGGTACATATAGTCAATATAATAGCCATGAGCTGCCTGTAGCTATCAAGTGTGTGAAATGTGGCTATAACAAATTTGGATGAGCCATAAATGTAAATACCAGATTTTAAGAATTTCGTACAAAAAAAAATTAACAAACTTCAAGATTGATGCATCTTCAGTCTGTGGACCTATGCTCTATCCACTGAACCAAACCAGCTAGGGCACAATTGATACATCTTGACACAATCTTATCTTGGACATACTGGGTTGAAATATATTCTTAAAATTAATTTCACTCTTTTAAAACTTTTTCATGTGGCTACCAGACAATTTTAAGTCACACATGTAGCTTATGATATGTTTCTAAAGGAGAGCATGGGGCAGAGAGAAGCTGCATGAAGAGACAGTGGGCACCCAGGGGCACCCAGGCAGGGCCTGCTGCAGGAGCTCACGAGGAAAGAGGGAGGTGGGCTGGAGTCATCCAACAAGACATGGTGGGAAGGTGGGTGGGCCTGATTCAGAGAGCGGAGGTGAGGGCATCTCTGTCTGGCCTGGGTTGGGGAGCAGGAAGCACTCATCCTGCTTGCAAGTGGCCTGGTTGGCCAACCTTTCTGGAAGCCATGGCTTTGGGAAGGGACCAAGGAGAGCAAAGACTCCAAAGGCAGGCCTCACCCGTGATGGATCCTTGAGAGAGGCGCCGACTGATCAGTGCCCAGAACATAGGCCCAGCCTCTCTCCACTCCCCTCCCTTCCCCCAGTGCTCATCTTCCATCCTCTGCTTCTCTCTCTCTCTCTCTCTCTCTCTCTCTCTCAATATGTTTTAGAAAGATGAAGGGAGGAGAGAGAGAGAAACATGGATGTGAGAGAGAAACATCGATCAGTTGCCTCCCCTGTGCACCCCAACTTGGGATCAACCCTGCATCTGGGCATCTGCCCTGACAGGGAATCAGACCTGCGACTCTTCTGTGGGATGACACTCAGCAAACTGAACGGCACGACCAGGCCTCTTTTCTCTTTTGGTGTTCTGCACTGAGCATGCTCGGCCCACCTGGGGGCAGTAACTGAGAGAGAACTTGGTTCCTTCTTTCGCCTTGTTTGTCTATAAGACCAGGTCAGTGTTGCTCACCTGGGGACGACGATTGTTCAGAAAAGTGCAGAATGGCACCTATAACTCCGTAGGTGTCATTGCAAACAACTTTTTGGTTCCATGGCAAGAACTCCCTTTGATAGAAATTCAAATCCCAAGATTAGCCTGAATAGCCAAACAGCACTGAGAAAGCGGTTCCCGGTTGCCAGCCAGCCAGCTGGCTGGTGGAGTTCAGGCTGTTGAGCACTTTTCCTCACCCCTGTCCTGGGCACTTGTGCTTCCTACGTCAGCACACAGACGCACGAGTATGTGCCGCCTGGCCTTCCCCTTTTATGACCTGAGAAAATCCGGGGGCTCATAGGAAAAAGCGCATGCTGTCTGTGGATGCAGGTGTTCTCCTGTCACTTTCCATGCCTGCGTCCCACCCACATAAACCTTCCTGAGTGCCAGCGTTGGCCAAGGTGGGGAAGGGCTTGGGGCTGCCCACCTCACTGATGGGAGACTGGCCGAGCTCCTTCTGCCTGTGCCGAGTTCTCAATCATTGGACCATCTTGACGGTCTCGGGAAGAGAGGAGCGCTTACCTTCCAGAGTTAGGGGTGGTGGATCTCAGCCCTTTTGGGGTGGCAGGTCTCTGCCTACTACATGTAGCTGGGGAGCTTTTGAACTCTACCCAGGCCTGGCTCTACCCCAGAGAGTCTGATTCATTAGTCTGGAGTAGTTCAATGGAAGCATTTTTTAAAAAGCTTCCAAGGGTGGAAAACAATTATTTAGCTTTAGGACAAAACTTGACTACCAGCAACCCGGATGATTCTAATTAATGGGAATAATGGGTTTAGGACTTTAGTCTTTTTGAGCACTTTTCTTCCCTCTCTGATTAGTAAACTAGGAGGTTTTTGTCTCAGTATTAGGAGGTGAATTGTGTTTCCAAACCATTACTCTTGCGCCCCAATCGCTTCAGTGGTTCCCCATTGCCGATAAAATTAAGGTCATATTCCTTAGTCTGGCATTGAAGAAACTCCATGATCTGACCTCCTATCCATTGCCAAGTTCACATCCACAGTTTCTGTCAATCCATCCCACCACCCAAGATGGAACCACCTGATACACTACACACATCTGCATTCATTTCTTTGTTCCTTTGTTTATACAGCCTTTGCTTTGTTTCGTTTGGGGTTTTTGTTAGGTCATCTGCCCAGGTCCCTCTCTGCCTAAAATTTACCTGTCTCTAAACACTGCTCATCCCTCAAGGCCCAGTTTCCCTGGCAGCCCAGCCTCAGAGCAACTCCTTGGAGCTCCTGTAGGGGCAATTTAAGACTATCATCACTTGATGGAGCCCAAGGCTGTGGAGACCTTGGCTATGGAGACCTCACTTGTTTTCTGGGCTGGGTGTTCTCGCCCTGTTCGACCGTGGCCCATGCCTGGCCGGAGTTTCACTTGATGGAAGGGGGATGTTCAGAGTAAAACCTTGTTGAGGAGGGTGTTAGTGCTGGTGCTGGTCACACATTCATTTATTTACATGTTTATGTAAATCTGCTGCTTTTAGGCTTTTTGAAAAGTGAATGGTAGCTTTAAAGAATCAAAAAGGTGAAGTAGATCAGGGAAAGGAGACAAAAGAAATTCATTAAGAAACAAGAAAAATCTGGGGAAATGTATCCTTTGGGTTCTGTCAGTCACTGGTCCTGGGTCCTGTATTGCTCCCAGGAGCAGGGGGTGGGGGTCAGGGGGCAGCACCCCTGAGGCCAGCTTTCATCACCCCCTTTGAGACCCAGCAGAGGCCCAGACACAAGGTAGACTCTTGAGTTCAACTGAGTAGAACTGAATGAACTCATTCATTCTAAGATGTGAATGACTGATAAGATTTTAAAGACACCACTCCCAGGAATGGGCGTTTTAATATGGGCTGAAGTCTAGGTTGGGGCTTGCCCCAAAGGAAGGAAGGTGTGATTGTGGAATCCGGCACCAGCCTGCCAGGGAGGTTAGAGGCCAGTAGGAAAGGGGTTAGGGTGAGGGAGGCACTTCCTGGCCCCCCGATATAATGCCCCACACCAGCAGCCACCATTGCTGCCTGTGCCCTTCCAGGTGCCGCCAATACATACTTTTCAGTCCTGCTGTCCGCGAGGAGCCCAAGACGCGCGTGGGAGGGCTCAGCACAGCTGAGAGTGTTCTGGGAAGCCTATTCTAACCATGCTGAGTCTGTGTCTGTGAGACCTGGGGTGGGGATTGTGTTGAGGGAGCCTGAGCAAGTCCTCCATCATAGCTCCCAGCCTGTTGTGGTGTCCAGGCATGTGAGGGGCGCCCCAGTGAAGTGCTGCAGTTTGTCCCCACTGGAGTCAGCCTGAGAGGCACAGGAGCAGTGAGGGAGGCAGGCCAGCCAGGAACCACCTGCAACCACTCCTAGGAGTTAACCCAACGCCAAAGACGGAACCACTCCCAATGCAATGAGGGAAATAGAAGTGTGAGGTGAAACACAGGGCAGTAGGTGGAGGGTCACTAAAACGCCACGTGGGGAGGGCACCTCATCCCCTGTGTGCCCCATGACCTCTGCTCCAGGCTGCCAGCCCCAGTCTCTGCCTTCTGAAAGTGGAGCCTCAGCTGGGCTCGTGCCTGCCCCCAACACTCCTCTCTACCCTCCTCACCTGCTCTGGGGCTGGGCATGTGCCACTTCTTGCCTCCCAAAGCTGCACTTCAGCACAGTGGGACGTTCACCCGGGGGTAATGGACAAGGAACATGGGTGTAGAGGAGTTGTCATGCCCATGGAAGCTTCCAGAGTGGAGACCTTCCTTAGGCGCTTTGCAGGGAGGGGTTGAGGCTGTCCCTGCAATAACCCCAACAGACATCTCAGCCTGTGGGTCTGCCTCGGCCAACACAATTCCCCAATCACCATGTGGATGAAGGCACTTCTGGAGGCATTTCCTTCTTCAGCGACAAGCTAGGAAGAAATATAAGCTCCTGACAGGTGTTGCTAAAATAAGGCTCTTTATTGCCTGATAATCAGGAGGGACAAAGGGGTTTCCTTAGACTGGCACCATTTACAGTCAGGAGAACTTCTTCAATTTCGTCTTTTTCGGGACTCTGAAATGTATTTTGCTGCCAGATTGGGTCATAAAACCCCATTACAACAAACTCTATTACAGAGACACATTTCTTTATAATAGAGAGATTTCCGTGTCCCTGCAAAGGGCCTAAAGAAACGGGCATCTGCTGATGTGTTCGAGGCAGTATTTTGTGCAGGATTTCAGTGAGCCCTTGCCTCTCTGTGCCAGGAGGGGCGGGCAGCTGGCACTCGATGGGCAGGGGAGGCAGTGAGAGAGGACAGGGCAGAGGAATGCTAAGAAGGGCCGAACACTGGCCTGAAACCAAGGTGCTTATAGATTTTGTTTGGCATCAGTCACAGCCCCTCAGGATGTTAATTCTGGAGAGACCCTTTAGAGCAGTATTTTTCAAACTGGAGGTGGGAATTTATTATGGGTCATTTGATCAATCTAGTGGGTTTCAAATCCTATATATATATATGCCTAATATGCAAATTGTCCCCTCGGGAGTTCAACCAGGAGATCAGGAGTTCGCTCGCTCACTATGATGTGTGCTGACCACCAGGGGGCAGAGTGGAATGAAGGAAGGCCCCGGCTGGCAACCAGAAGACCCCAATGGGCCCTGATCGCTGACCAGGCCTAGGGACCCTACCCATGCATGAATGTCATGCACCAGGCCTCTAGTATAATAGAATAGAAAATACCAGCATGCATCATATGTAGTTAAAGTGATGTTGTTCAATCAACATCATGTGCAAGCTTTTGTTTGGTTTAACATCCTGAAAATGGTATAGTGGGTTATGATGGGAAAAAAGTAAAGACTGGTCTTATACAGCAATACCTACATTTTCATTTTAAGAAAATCGAGGTCCAGGGAGGGAAAGCCTCCTGTCCAAGGTCACCCAATTTGGAATTTGACTCTAGGACATGTGGCCTGATTTCTAGGCCAGGCCTCATTTGCCCCCAACCTCCAAGCAATTTCTGTAGGAGCAAGTCAGAAGCAACCTGCACTAGGCCCTGGGAGAGTCACCGAATCCTCTGGGCTTCAGTTTTTTCATCTATAAAATGGGCCCACACTTAACTAACAGGTGAGGACTGGGATTATATAAAACCCATGCCCAGCCTGGCTGGTGTGGTTCAGTGGTTGAGTGTCATGGTTCAATTCCCAGTCAGGATACATGCCCGGGTTGTGGGCTCAATCCTTAGTGTGGGACGTGCAGGAGGCAGCCAGTCAATGATTCTCTCTCATCATTGATGTTTTTCTCTCTCCCTCCCTCTCCCTTGCTCTCTGAAATCAATAAAAATCTATTTAATGAAATAAAATAAAACCCATGCCCAGCACATGGAAAGTACCAAGAGTATGCAATTTACTTTTACCTTTTCTTCCTTTCCATATATCTAGTCACACAATACAACTCCTCTAACCAATACCTCCACACAAGCAAACACCCTGGGAAGAAGGTAGAGAGTGGAGACTGTTTGTCCATCTCTCTTTCCAGTGATTCCTCTGAGCTTGCTGGTGGTCTGCTGAAGGCCTGACAGCTCCATTCCATCTTGGGTCCCTGCAGATAAGGAGCATGCATGCTAGGAACCAAGGGGTGTTGAGAAAACCAGCATGACTTGCAATTTGCTTGCACACGGAGACCATTATGAAAGGGTTTTACTTTGCAGTCTCACCTGTGGAGAAGATGCTGGATCAGATCCCACCTCCTGTCCCAAATGTGCTCACCCGCGGTTGCCCTGTCACAGGCTCAGTGTATGAGAATCTTCTCCGAGCAGGTAGCAAAAGGGGATGGTGATAAACACGCGGGAAACAAATGCTTTAATTGCAACTCGCTTGCAATGCCCCTGGTCCCAAACCATCGTGATGCCTGAAGGGAGAGGACTGGGTTTCTTCTCTGGGCATCACTAGAGGATAGACCAGGACTGTCCTACAGAAATATCATGCAAGCCATGTATTCACTTCAAAATTTTTCTCATGGTCACACTAAAAAAAAAAGAAAGAAAGCCCTGGCCGGTGTAGCTCAGCTGGTTGAGTTGTGCACCTAGAGGTCCCCCATTCAATTCCGGGTCAGAGGACTTGCCCTGGTTGCAGGCTGGATTCCCAGTAAGGGGTACACAGGAGGCAGCTAGCCGATAGATGTTTCTCTCTCCCCTCCCTTCCTCTCTCTCTTTAAAATCAATAAACACATTTTAAAATGTATTTTTTAAAAGAGAAATAGGTGACATTAATCTTAGTGATGTATTTTAGTTCATTCAACGTATCCCAAATTATCATTTTATTATGTAATGCCTATAAGGTGATTAATGTTCTACTTAACATCGTTTTTGTACTGTCTTCAAAATCCGGTGTGTACTTCACCCTCACAGCTCACCTTCGTTTGCTGAGCTTCCTGTACTCCATGGCCACACGTGGCCGGAGGCTTCCATGGTGGACGGCTCAGGGAAAGGCTGACCTAAACTTGATGCTGGCCACCTGTTGAACTGGAGGCAGTCTGCTGAAATGTGAGGTCAGGGGTTGAGAGGAGAGAATGAGAGGGCCTTGGGAAAAATCCCTTAGAATGAGCAAAATCACAGCCTTTACAACTGCTACAGAACTGTCTCCCTTCACAGGCTATTTTGGACTTGTTAGGTGTGGGTCATGACAGCTGTGCTGTGTGTGTTGGTGGGGTCAGTCGCACTATACGGGCAGGGGGCATATAAAGCCTCACCAGACGTGTGGCTGGGTAGCTGGCTTGGGCTTGAGAGCTGGCCCCCTGAGGTCTCATTTTCCTTGCAGATGAGGTTTCTATTCCCCTTCTTGAACATTTGCATCAAGAAGAATCATAATCTCAGCTTGCATTGTTCATGCATTTCAAGGAACCCGCCCTAGATAAGAAGAGAAGCTCCGAAGTATCTTTGGAGAAGACCAGACCCCACCCTCCTTGAGGAGATGGTGTATTTTCATTGTTGCAGCACCCACCCAGGACCATCTGCTGCACAGACGGGGCTCCACTGGTATTGGTTGAATTTGCCTGAACCTGCCCTGGGGAGGAAGGAGTTAAGGGAGGGAGGATGAGGGAACAAACACTCTCTTGGCTCCTAGCTCTGGTGCCAGGCACTGCGCTGTCTTAGGTGCAAGTAGATGGATTAGGTGTTCAGCCTGCCCCTCCCTCACTGGAAGCAGGCCTGGGGTTGTTGGTCTCCGGGAAACTGCAAATGAAGCCCTCAGATCTCATTCTGGGAGTGGGGAGGCGGGAGGTGAAATAAATCAACTCAGATTATGCAATCATCATTGAGCCAATGACCTCAGCCAAGCCCACAGTAAGGAAAGAAGAGCTGCTCTGGGCTTCCTGGAATTCCAGGCACCAAGCGTGGTCCCTGGAGGTTCAGGCACATGCCTCCTCTCTGGCCACTTCCATCTTGCTTCCTGCTGTTGTTTCGGGGCACAGGGTTAGAAACTGTCCCACATCACCCCACCCAGGCAAGAATGCAAGGAGCTATGACTAAAAGCAAAGGGTCCCTCTTGTGCCCCTTGTCTCCCATAGAATAGGTGGGCATGTGGGCAGGGAGAGAAGGACTAGGTAGAAACCGAAGGTCCCCTGAGTGGTGTTTAGCAATGTGATCTCTGGCAGCACACACGCTGATGAAACTCACATACACGTTTCTCAGTGATAATGCCTGCGTGCTGTGGGCTGGGAGAAGCAGTGCTCGAGGAAGTACACAGCGGAAGGCCTGTGTGCTGGGAAATTGTAAAACACCCCTTTCTTTTCTCTACTTGTACCTTGCGCCACCTCCCTCTACTCTGGGCCCTTTGATAGATGACCTATTTTGATGCTGGCAAAGATGTGATTAAATTAACTCCAAGGGGTCAAAGGGTCAAGGAAAATTTGAGAATTTGAAGAAAAGTAAGTGCCAGTATGTTAATAAATCTGTGACTGATCACAAAAACATCACTAAATGGGAAGGACTTTGGACAGCAGGAGACCTAGGTTTCAATTCCTTTGATGAGCCAGGTGACCTTGACCGTGCTATTTCCCCTCTGTCTCTCCCAGGCTTTGATTCTATGTTGGGTCATACAGAGCGTCTTTGAGAGTAGGCTCTTCCTCTTCTCTTCATTCTATTACTGGAAAGTTTGTGGGGGTTGGGAAAACTGGGTCACTGTGTGCCAGACCAATCTCCATCTTTAACTGGCCTGAGCATATAATGGAAACCCTCCTCCTTATACAAGAAATATGCCACCAAGCAGCTTCATTGTGTGGTTCTCTACAGAAGGATGTAGCAATGCTCTAAGCCGCTATGCTCTTGGGGGAGGAGGGAGGACCATTGGTACTCATCCACTCATCTGACAGACACTTGTTGAGCCCCTACTTTGTGCCAGGCCTGCCACTGGAGGGCTAGACAGCCACCAAGACAGGGTCCCTGTTCCCTAGAGCACATGTCCCAGCCGGCAATGTCACCAGGCCCCTAGAGTAGGCCCAGCCGAGACCGAGAAGCAGGGCAGGAGTTAATATTATGTTGGAGAGAGAAAAGGGAGAACTGGGGAGAGGGGATAGAACACAGCCCAGGACTGAGGTGCTGAGCACACAGGAGCCCGGGCTGGGGCTGAACCACCCACACCAGCAACAGACGGGCCTGGCTCTTCGCAGGAGTGGGTGTGGGATCCGGGTGGGACCGGCTGGCCAGCCACAGCCAGACTTAGCCCTGCAAAAGGGAATTGCCAGGTCTTGTTGGTGGGAGGGGAGGAGAGGCCTTGTCTCTGCTCAGATTCATGGCCTGTTTGAATTCTTTGGCCCACAAGAGCAGTCTGCTGGGAGCCTGCCCGTACCTGCCTGCAGCACTGTGCCTGTCCCCGCCCCAAGGACGCCTCTGTTCCATTGTTTCCTGCACCCCACTCTCCAGCCCCAGAATAAAGAGAGCCATCCCTTCCCTCCACTGCCTGCCCTCCCTCTCTACCTGGTGACTCAAGCTGGTGGCCGGTGGCAGCCGCCCTGCTCAGCCTGGCTCTGCTCAGCTGCCTACATCTGCTGTTGATTTGCCTCGGAACCAGTAGGCCTTTATGTCTCTGCGACCTAAATTAGGGTGGGTTTTTTTTTTTCCTGGATTAAAAAAAAATGGTACCTTTGTCCCCCTGTGGTGGGCAGATTATTATAGTGTCTGCTTGCTTCGAGGGGACAAGAAAGAAAGTGAACTCGGACAAGTCCGGTTTAATTGAGACATACAGCTGCCCGAGGTCTCCTGTCCACTCTGGCTAGTTCTGAGCCAAACCAGTTTTCCATGGCCAAATGAGGCCCAGTTTCCACAGCGTTTCCTGTCAGGAAGCTCCCTCGCCCAGTATGTGCTGTTAAATAGGATCCTTTTCATTCCTTTTCCTCTTATAAACTTCCCTTTTGGGTCATCCTGAAGGGAGCATGGGGATGTGGCCGCGCGGAGGGGAGGGAACCCCAGGCTCCACTCCCAAAAGGGAGGTGGCACGGGAAGGGAGGCCAGAAGGCACTGGGAAGGGTCAGACACCTGGGGCCCCAGCTCCAGGACAAAGAATAGGGTGGCTTCCTCCTCTGCAGAGGATGCCAGCTGCCTCACCCATTCAATACAGCTCATGGGTGCCCCCTCTCTTCTCTGTCCCACAGAGGGGGTGGTTATGGGTGAAGTGGGATTTGAGGAGTCGTGGCAAGAGTACCCCATCCTAAAAATACCTCCCTCCTGCTCCCATCCTAAAAATACATCTGCCACAAACTTCCCACAGTGTACCATTCCACCTTTCCCATTTCAGTCCCGGCTTGTTTGCTTGTTGCAAGCACCCTGGAGAGGTACTAGTAGCTCTGCCTGCTGGCCCCTGCCTCTGCCCACCGAGTCCTGGGAAGCTGGCGCTGCCCTTGGGGAATGGGACATGGGAAGGCTGCAACTCGCTGGGAAAGGTGAGCTGGAGTTGGTGCCAAAGGCAAACCTGGTCAACTGAGACAGTTGCCGAGCCCTGGGTGGGGAGAAGGGAAGAAGGGGCAGGTCAGGGAGAGTTTACTGCTTCTGGTCCTAGGCTACAGGTTTCACATCTATCATCTCACTCACTCGTGGGATCTGTCTGTAACATGGGTATTCCCCTCCTGTTTTGAGTCTTTTTTCCCCATTTTACAGATGAGGGACTTGAAATTCAGAGAAGTGTCACCTGACCCCACACAGCTGACACTAGAGAGTATGGCTATCTGATTCCAGGGATCTAGTGCCTTCCTCATGCCCCTCAAAGGGGCATCCATGCTTCATTGATTCATTCACTGGAAAATATACATAACACACATTTCACCACTTAGGTGTGTAATTCAGCAGTTTGCGTACATTAAATTGTTGTGCAGCCATCATCACTATTCATCTCCAGATTTGCTTCATCATCCCAAACTGAACTCTATGCCCATTAAACAAGACTCCCCATTATTCCTCTCCCCCTACCCCTGACAACCATCCTACCTCCTGTCTCTGAATTGGACTATTCTAGTACCTCATACACGTGGACTTATATAATATCTGTCCTTTTGTCACTGGCTTCTTTCACTTAGCATAATGTTTTGGAGGAACTTCATTCCTTTTTGAGGTTGAATAATATTCCATTATATTGATATGCCATTTTATTTCTTGACTCATTTGTTGGTGGATTTTGGATTGTGTCACTTTTTTGTTGTTGTGAATAAGGCTGCTATGAACAAATATCTGTTGAGTTCTTGCTTTCAATTCTTTTGGGCACTTACCCAGAAATAGGGTTGCTGAATCATATGACAATTCTCTGTTTAACTTTTTGAAGAAGCACTGTACTATTTTCCATAGTGGCTGTAGCATATTACATTCCAATCAGTAACATGCAGGAGTTACAATTTCTCCACATCCTCACTAGCACTCATTATTTTCTATTAATTTGGTTTTGTGTATGTGTGTGTGTGTGTGTGTGTGTGTTTTGTTGATAGTAGCCATCCTAATGGGTAGAAGGTAGTATCTGAATCTCATTGTGGTTTTGATTTGCATTTTCCTAATAATTAGTGATACTGAGCAAAATATTGAGCATCTTTTCATGTTGGTCATTTGATCTAGAGAAATGTCCATTCAAGTCTTTTACCCATTTTTGAATTGAGTGGTTTGTGGGGTGGTTTTTTGTTGTTGTTGCTGTTATTGTTGAGTCATCCATGAGTCTTTACTCAAAATTACAAATAAGGAGGAATTTTTCAGAGAAACTAAAATCATCATTTATGTTCATAACGAGGACCCCTGGTCAAGCGGCGATGCTCTCTGGACCTGCTGAATAGTTCATGCAGTGGTTTTGTGTAAAGTGTGTTTTATTACCTTTGAAATATCTGAAAAAATCTATAGCTTCTGTGAAGTTTTCATTCATTTATCATGCATGCATTAAGAACCTGCTATGCACCCACCATTGTGCTGCAAGCGTGAAAGATGACATGACCCTGCTGGGGAAAAGTAGCTACAACACAAAGTGATATGCGCACATTTTCTGATCCAGAAATCTCAATGTATAATGTGATGGGAATTTGGGGTGCACTAGGCTGGGCTCTGAGGTAGGCTGGAAAAGGGAGAGGGCCTAGGCTCAGAGGAAGATTTAAAAAAAGATCGCACAGAAACATCAGCAAAGAGGAGAATGGGATTGGGGGTGGGAGGGGTTCTGGGTCTCTAGACTCTTCCTGTTCTGAAGCTATCATGTTGGCATGTCTGCACCCCATCCTCCCAAAATGCACAGGTGCTTGTCCCCCTTGGCTGCTGTGGGCTTCTGGTTGGATGCAGACTTTTAAGGGAGAAATGGGGTGTATGAATGCAAAATCTGATTCAGAGGGGATCTCTGACTTCAGGGTGCTGGTTCAGGATGGGGTTTCCCTTCTCCAGGAGAACGTTGTGTGGTGGAAGGTGTGGCCTCCACACTGGGATGAAGCAGGTCCTTTGCAGCTCTGCTGGGGCTCTTGACGGGCACCTACTGAGATAGTGGGTCAGCCTTCTCCCTCCTTCCTCCTGCTGCCTCTGGACCTTGACCAGCAAGACAGCACTAATTCTTTTCTTGGATGACACCACCGCATGAGAGTATCTCCCTGGTTTTCACAGCTGGAGACTAGATACCTCTCTGCAGCCAGAGGTTTATGTGCAAGGTCCTGGTGGGGATAATTCTGGAACCAGGCAGACAGACCCAGTCATTACTTTACAGAACTCCAGGGACTAAAAGTGTTTCATCCTTCATTTACTAGACTGGAAACTCATTGTAGACTTGTGTTAACTTCTCTATGCCTGGCAGTAGCTGGCACATCGTACCTGTTGAACATTATTTGTTGAATGGGTGAAGGAATGAGTCCCCGTCTGCCTCCTTGACATTCACGGGGTGCCCCCTTGAAGTCACACAGCCCTGGGTAAGACAGGAGCGCGGACGCCTTGGGTAGGTTGATTCATCTCCATGAGCCTCAGTTGCCTCACCAATGAAATGGGGTAGTGATTACAGAACCTTCATCTAGGGAATGTTCATCAAGGGCCTAAAAGAGTTCCCGACATGTCACATCCCTCTCCTCCCTGTCTGGGGGCCAGACCTGACTACCCTGAAGGATTTCCCAACCACGGATTCCCTCTCCTTGATCAGATCTTCTCTCTAATCTCCCACAGTGGCTCAAATTCTGCCCTACATTCCTGCCTTTCTCAGGGACAATCAACACCCTTTTTCTGCTTCTCTCATGGGGCCATGAGGAGGTCCTGTAGTCTAGTGGTTAGAGCATAGGCCTGGACTTGAAGGAACAGGATCTGAGATAATGTGTGTACAGCTCAAAGCTTTGTTCTTGGTAACAGAAGGCACCTCAGATGGGGGGTGCAGTGGTGAGAGAGGTTAGAGTGGCCCACTCACTTCCTTGGACCTCTGTTGACCACAAAGTAGAGATTTCTCTGGCATGTGCCATGCGTTCTCACAGCTGCCTGCTTCTGGGCCAGCCCTGAGCAGACCCTGAAGGGTGGCCTGTCCTCAAGCTGCTCAGGATCTGGGGACAACCAGGAGAAAGGCGATGGACAAAACTAGCAGAGTGCTGGGTGGCAGCTCTCAGGCCTGCCTATGAGTCCTGTCAGATGCAGCGGTGGGAGAGAGAAGAATCATGGAAGGTCTTTTGAAGGGAAGGGGTGTAAGCTGGACCCCGGAGAATGCTATGAGCCGAGACAAGGAAGGGACAGGCCTTTTCAGATGACAGCAAGGAATTGGGAAAGGGGAGAGGCATGCCTCCCACAGAAACACCTGGACAGGGATGAGCCAGTGGTGGTGAGACAATGTGCTCATTTATTCAGTGAAGCAACACAAATGTCTGAGCACCTACCTGCGCTGTGCCTGCACTGGAGCTGGGGATACAGAGGTGAGTGGGATGCTGTGTACCCTCAGGGGTGCAGGTGACCTTCCTAGTGGGTGACATGTGCCGTTGGTGAGGGGGGGGAAGATACAGAATTTGTCTCCTTTTCCAATCACGGTGCCTTGTCGGCTTCTTCCACTATGATGTCCTTGGCCTTCACTTGGGAGGGGCTATGTGTTCCAGCCCTGGAACTTGGACCACAAAATGGTCTGTTGTCAAAGTGAAGAGGGTCCTGAGAGGCACCACAGGTCCAGGGCTCTCAAACTTTAGAGAGCATCTGACCCATGTGCTGGGGAGGTGGTTAAATCGGAAGATGACAGGAGCCACCCCAGAAAGGCTGATTTGTAGGTCTTGAGTGGAGCCTGGGGAATATGCATTTTTAACAAGTTCCAAAGTGACTCAGCCTTAGCTGCATATGGGAGGCCCTGGGGAGCTTAAAATGCTGATGATCTGACCCCATCCCAGGAAGTCTGGGCAGAGGCCTAGACACTGGTGATTTTAACAGCTCCTTCAGTGATCTGATATGCAGTCTGGGTTAATACCCAGGACTCTCCTTCATCTAAATACTTTGCATTAGTCAGGGTTCTCCAGACAAGAGAATCAATAGGAAGTGTGTGTGTGTGTGTGTGTGTGTGTGTACACATAGACAGAAATTTATTTTAAGGAATTGGCCCTGATGATAGTGAGGGCTGGCAAGTGCAAAATCTTCAGGTAGACCAGCAGGCTGGAGATCCAGGGAAAAGGTGATATTGCAGTTTGAATCCAAAAGCAGCCATGAGTCAAAATTCTCTGTTCCTCTGGGGATCTCAGTCTTTTCTCTCTTAGAACCTTCAACTGATTGGATGAAGCCACCTATATCGGGTAGTATAATTTTCTTCACTCAAAGTTTACAGATGTAAATGTTAATCTCATCTAAAAAAATACCTTTACAGCTACATTTAGATTAATGCGAACTAAATATCTAGAAATCATGGCCTACCCGAGCTGACACATAAAATTAACCATCATACCCTTCATTTTACAAATAAGAATTGAGACCCAGAGAAGTAGAGCGACTTCTCCAGGGCCCCATACCTGGTTCCTTCACGGCTGCTTTTCTTGTCATAGGCGTGTATGTCCTAAAACCATGAAGAGACCGTAGGTAAGTCCAGCTCCTTTGTTTACAGAGAGAAGCTCTGACTCGAGGAGGCTAACCACCATTCCCAAGTCATGCATTTTGGCAGGGAAGAGAGCTGGCCCTTAAACCCAAGCTTCCTTTCTCTGTTCCAAGTGGCAACATAGTGAGGGCAAAGGGAAGTACCTTTCCATGATCATGTGAAGAAGCCCTGCCTCTCTCTCTCCAGCCTGCAACCTCGCTCTGCAGGGTCTTGGGAATAGGGAAGGGGGAAGCTGTAAATCGACTCTGCCTCTAAGTAGAGGGGAGAGTTGGGAGGCCTCACAGTGGTTGCTGACTCCCTGCATTTATATCCAGGCCCCACTGGTATCTATCATTTTGTGGCTGCTTCCTTTATGCTTGGGCTTGCACACTTAACGCCATCATCCACAGAGATGATCGCTTCTTGTTTAGCATTAACCATGGCTTATGCTTTAAATCAAAGCCCAGTTAGAATTGTTATTCTTGTGAGTAGCATATCACCCTCACCTCTGTCCCCAAAGGGCTTGGCAGCACCCACATCGATGGGATGTGTGGGCTCTATGAAATAAGCATGTGATATTGGCCACATTTGCTCCAGAGTCTGGATGAAGCAGGCTGTGGGCAGACAAAGAACTCCAGGGCCAAAAATCATGGCTGGCAGAGCCCATGTGGGCACTAGACCAGGCCCCAGGGATGCCCTGCAATGATTGCGAGGCATCAGAAAATGTACTAGTATAGCAAGGAAGCTAAAAGTTCAGCTGCCTGGAGATGATACCTGGCTGGCAGATGGAGAGAGAAAACACTGCATGCTGGAGACAGGGGACCTCCAAGGCAGGACTGCCTAACACAGGAAGCTTCCATGACCTGCCTGGTGGGGCTGGATCCAGGCATGGGTTGCAGGGAAAGGGAGGGGCAGAGGAAAGAGCTGGCAAGCTCTGACCCTGGGATGGTGGCTTGGAAGATGGGCTGCCCACTCTGCCCTCTTCATGTGGTGACAGAAAACAGGCGTCCTCAGATAAGACCACATCTCCAAGAGCTCTGGACAGGGAGCAGTGCGGTGGAAGAGGCCCCGCTGAGAAGCACAGATGCGCAGCCCAGGCCACAGCTTCCTGTGACCTCGGGGAGGCATGTTGGAGCCAGAGCCAGGGCAGGAGTCAGGCCTCTAGGCTCCCATCCCAGAGGGCTCTGTCCTCAGTCTCAGAGATCTCCAACCAGTGGCGTAGATTTTCTCCATCTTAGAAAGTGACCCCCTAAGTCCTGCCGTCAGCTGAGTGGCCAGCAGCTTCCTACTCCTGTGTGTCATGAACATGGCATTGCTCTGTGGATTCCATGACTGGAAAGGTTTGGGAGGCACAGGTCCACACCAGTGTTCCATGCAGGGCCCTCGTCACACCAGTGCTGCAGATATTGAAAGGTGTAGGCAACATAGAAAGATTAAACGAGGTTAGGGAATTCAGAGTTAAACGAAGATAGAAAGGTCCTGTGGCTTTCTCAGAGGGTGTGTGTGTGTGTGTGTGTGTGTGTGCGTGCGTGTGTGTGTGTGTGTGTGTGTGTAATAGCCAATGTGAATCTCTAACAGGGTCTAGTACTCAGGTATCCCAAACATAGTCATGTCATTTGAAGTTCATAGTTGCAAATAAGAGGCATGAACTGCTGCTGCTGGCTGCCTTTCACTTAGGATTCAAAGTACTGGCAGCAGTGCCCGAGCCGGCTGGGCCTGGGCCCGTGAGCTCCCTGCCAGGGATCGGAGCGGGAAGTAGGATTCTGCTTCCCACCGAGTTGTTCATAATGGGGGCCTCTCCTGAACCGGAAGGACATGTCAGACCTCGGCAGTTGACATCTTTGACTATGGGATCCTCTCTTTGGATCAGGCAGGAGACTTCCAAAGGGAGAATGTGTAATAGCGACCCCCACCCCAGGGAGCCAGTATTACGAGAGGCCCACTGTGGGCTTCCCTCTCAGCACTAGGCTGTGCCCTGCTGTTTTTCTCTAGCTCCTCCCGCTTTCATTCCTTGCCCCTGGAGAGGTCTCCCCTGCTCCAGGCCCTTTCCTCTCCTGGCTCCTAGCACTGTCCTCCCTGTCCCACACTTCACATGGCTGGTGGTGTGGACAGGAGGCCCTAGGTCCCAGGAAGGCCCCCTGGCTCTTCTGAGGAGACAAACAGCTGACCTGATACTCTCACACCCTCTATTCGTAGGCTAATCAAAAATCCTTAAACACTTGGATGCAGGGGGAAAACGGCCTTGGGGGATTCCCACCAGCAGAGTTCCTTGTTATGACCTCTCCTGGTGGGAATTCTCAGGGTGGGCACAGCAAGCTGGATGGCATCATCTCGGGCTGGTAGAAGAGATGTGCATTGGGGTGGGTAGGGCTCAGTGAGGTGCCCTCCTTTTACTCCATCCAGCAGCTGCCCACATGTGCTGCCAGCCCTGCTGTTTCCCAATGGATTGGGCCACCTTCTCATCCCTAATGGTCATATTGCTCAAATTTCCAAGATAATTATCCAGCCGTGTGTTGACAATGACTCGGAAAGACCTGCTTAAGAGGACTAGATTGCCAGAGATAACTATCGCTATTGTCACCGTCCTTGCTAATGAACATTGAAGAGGCTGGTTTGGGTGCAAAATGTAGTTTGACATGACTTCTAATACGGAGGGTTTTGCCTTCCAGTCCCACAGGCTCAGTTTTCTCAAAATTTACAAAACGGGGGCATGAAACCAGGTAGTTCCATAGCCTCATGTCTAAATGCATCTCTGCTCCGTGGGTATTTGTTGAGACCCAGACCACAGCTGGCATGGCGAGTGATAGTTCCCTCACTTATATGACTGTATCGCCATCTCTCCTTCTTTCTCTCTTCCTCCACACCTGCCTCTTCCCTACCCTGGCTCCCTTTGCTCCCTGTCTGTTTCATCAACTTCCCTGCCCTCCTTCCGTCATCACATCTTTCTCCCCCACTTCTGCCCCTCCCTGCCCCATATCCCTCTGGGAGCCTGAGGCAGAGGGCTGCCCCCTCACAGGTAAAGCAGAAAGGTGCCATGGTTGAGCAATCCTTGGTGACAACAGACATTCTTTCTCTAGAACTGACTGGGGCAGGGCAGTGCCCCCAGGGTGTGGGCTGGGGTCCAAAGTCCTGCTGTGTCTAATGAATCCCAGCCCCGTGATCATGAGAGCAGCTGAGGCAGGGGGTTAGACAGGGGAGTCTAGGGTTTAGGCGGAGATAGTCTAGGTGACCGGCTGTCCCACTCTGCCTGGGGCCAAGGGGATTCTGAGAATGCCTGGCTTTCAGTGCCTAAACCAGGAATGCCCTGGGAAAACCAAGACGCAGTGGTCCCACCTCTTGGCTTTGGGTGGCAGAAGGAGGGAGGGGAGCTTTTTGGGGAGAATTATGTGTTATATTCTTCTCTGGGGTGCTAGCTGGCCGTCACAGACTGCTCCCCACCTGCTTTGGCTGGGCCTGTACCCCACAGCGCAGAGCTCTGCATCTGCCATCGAGGTTCCCTGTGCTAGAACAAACACCAGAGCCATGGCTAAGAGCACACACAGGTCTTTTTCCCTCCCTAGGCCTCAACATTCTCAGTTATAAAAGGTTCTGTTTGGTCCCAACATCCTAGAAACCTACAGGTGTTGGCGACAGCATCCCAGCTCTTCGTACCCTTATCCCAGTTTCTGGCCTTTGGATGCTTTCCAATGGAGCTCCCGGAATAGAACACACCACTGACTCACTGCTCTCCCTGGACACAGGACTTGACCACTCCTGATTCCATCTCCTCATGGGAAATGGGGGTTGCGGTAACCACTAGCTCACAGGGTGATTGTAAGGACTGAATGAGGAACTATCTGTAGGTGCTTAAGAAGTGGTGCATGAGATCAAAACTACTCCAGTTGTGGTCTGACATGCTCAGAGTTCAGTGGTTCTATGAGTGTGACAGGATATGATGCTTAGCACAGCAGTGATTTTGTGGAAAGCCAGTGTGATGCACGCATCCAGCTCATCCAGGTCCCCCTGGCAGAGGGGGAGACAAGGAGAGGGGAAGGAGGACTGCTCTCCTCTCCCTTCCCAGGGGACCAGGCAGATGCTCTCCTCACCTCTCAACGGTGAATACTCAGGATCAGAACAGAGAGGCTCATTGTGGCTGTGTGTGCTATATTTTGAGATGATAGCAATTGCAAAGCAGAAGGTTGTTGGAAGAAATCCTTTTTCTCTCAATTCATAAGTTACTTACTCAGAAGAAACAAGATTCTCTCGTTTTTCCCTTGGGAGATTTAACTCACGAGCGTTTTCTGGTGTCGCCTTTTGCTCTCCTTGGCCACATAGAAGCATAGCCAGGCCTTGCGTTTCTGAAAGGTGAGCATTAGCTACATACCGAGGGCTTTGCCATTCATTACTACTTATGCTCCCAGGTTACTTCCTTCTTGGGAAGGTCAAGATGACACTGATCATATCAAGGTAACCAAGCCCATGTTTGCTCAGTGAGTCACTCAGCAAACACATGCTAAATGCCTGTTGGTGTGGAGCTCCATGCTCCATGCTCCATCCCGTGGAAGGCATGGAGAAGCGAACCATTCTGACCATCAAGGCACTGCTTACATTCCGGTCCTGTGGGCTCCATCCTTTGGACGATGAGGATCCTTTTTCAAGCTGAAAAAATTTCATGGGCATCTACCTGGCTGTATCCATCTTGTATGATTCAGTAATGTTGATGTGTACATCCGTGTTGGATCCATCACCATTCAACCTGCACACATATGAAAGCTAGCCATATGTGTATGTGTGCAAAAGTATTTGTTCAGCATCCTAATGGTGTAGGAAGCTTTTATGAGTCTGATATCCCTGGCCTTTATCTCCAGCTGTGTAAGGGGTTCAAGGAGTGTTTAGGACTATCGGAGGGAGATGGGGCTCAGGACAGACTCGCTCCTGAACAAGCGGCAGCAGGAATGGAGAGGAGGGACGGGTGAGAAAGGTGCTGCAGCAGTGGACTGGTGCCGGGAGCAAGGGAGAGGGAGACCCGCCAAGGTGCTGGACCCGACGGCTAACATGGAAACCAAGACACAGTGGAAGGTGAAGGAAGCCAGGGCGGACCTCCCGAGTGCCTGCTCGGTCTGCTCCACACTTCTCCTTTCTTCCAGGGAACTAGAGCCTATGTGTTTGTTCCTTCACCCCTCTGTGTCCCCTCACCCCCTCCCCCCCAGCACAAACTCGCCAGAAAAGCTAAAAATTCATCTCATCTGACCCAAATCAGAGGGTGGATGCACTGGGGCTCTATTACACCCTGGTTAAATGGGTCTTGTGGGAGAGGATGGGCTGCGTATAATTGTCTCCTTGGTCACCTCCACCCAGCCGGCCAGAAAAACAGTGGGGCTGCCTCTGTTTAGACACCAGTTTACAAAAGGCCGCCTCCTCCCTTCCACTTTTTCTGATTAGTCTTGAAAAATTAGACTGCAGGCCTGGGAAAGAGATGGGAGGAGGGGGAGAGTGGAGAAAGGATCCTGCCCTCCCACCCGGCCGCCTTTAAGGAAAACAGCCTGGGCGGATTGGAGATGTCTCTGGGGACAGGGCGGGCAGGCTCCGTGAGAGCCTGGGGCAGGGGCTGCTTTAAAAGCTGGAGCAGCAGCTCCCTTCGCAGCATTTTTAAAAAATGAGTCTTAAAGTCCTAAATTGTTCTTTGGGTTTCAGCCTGCCATCTATTTAGAAATGAGTGTCAGAAATACTGAAAGAGGGGGCCGTCACTCTGGCTTTGAAAGAAATATTTTTGGAAAGGGTGGGGAGCAAGCAAATAAATCATGAGTAGCATTCAGTGTAATAAGTAGGAAGCAAGAGCCCTTTCCAGGCCCTCCCCCCGCCCCCCTCCTTCCCCGGAGTTGGGCGATGAGCCTGACTCACCGTGGGACAGTGGGAACGCTCACACGTGAATGCTCCGCGGTGAAGGTGAGTTGTAGGTGTTAGGCGGTGGGTTTGCAGGTGGTTTGCCTGTGCGGTGTTGGATACTTAATGAGGGTACCAGTCAATCAAGAAGCCTTGTGCAATTGTGTACTGTAGCCTTTCTACATACCTGCCTTCTCTTCATCAAACAGTAAGCTCGAGCATCACTGTGAATCTCTCCTTCTATTCCCAGCCTTCCACTAGGCATGAATGGAGATACAGGAGAATTAGAAACCATACTTGTTTATTGTTTTTTTGTTGTTGTTGTTGTTTTTCGGGGGTGGGGGGAGGCGGGGAGGTGAGAGACAAGATTACACAAGTTAGGTGAGACAATAAATGGGCAAGGGCCAAGGGCTAAGGTCCTAACTCCTAAAGGAGCTAAGAGGAATATACATTAGTTAGTTGCTGCTGTGTAACAAAAATGCCCCCAGAACTTTAGCAGCTTAAAACAACAATAAGTATTTATTATTCTTATGATTTTTATTGTCAACAATTCAGGAGAAGCTTAGCTGAGAGTTTTATCTCAGAGTTCCCCATGAGGTTGCAATCATCTGCATGCTTTTCAGTTCAATCTTAGAGATAGTTGTCCGCACATCCATATACAGATTGCCTCATTCTTCTTAAAGGCTGCATAGTGCTCCACGATGTATCTAGAGAGCCTCCCACTGGTGAACACACTGTTTGCTTCCAGTCTTTGCTATAGAATCAATGTGCAGGGATGATCTTTTTATATAAGTTGGGTTCATGTGGTAATAAAACTGTAATGATAAATGTAAGAGAAATTTCTGGATCATCAGATTTTTTTAAATTTTGCCCATCTGATGGAAGAAAATTAAAATCTATGTATTTAATTTTTATGTCTTTCATGCTGAGTGATGTTGAGCATTTTTCATTTTTTAAAAAGATATTTGTGTTTATTTTTCTGTGATCTCTCTGTTCATTTTTTTTTTCATGTGTTTTTTTTCACCAATTTTTCTGGCAAGCTATGGATCTTTTCCTGATTTAATATAAACTCTATAAACAAAAGTAGCCCTTCATCATATGTTGTGCAAATATTTTTCCCAGTTATTTGTGACTTGATTTTGTTAGGGAAATACACAAATGTTTGTCATTATTTAGTCAAATTTATCCATCTTTTGTGGCTTCTGGACTTTCTGTCTTACTTAAAAAAGCATATCTCCTTTGAGATTATAAAATAATTCTTCAATATTTCCTTTTCATTTATTCTTCTTGCTTTAACTTTTAAATCTTTGTTCTCGTTCTCACTTATTTTGGTGTAAGGAATGAGGAGGAGATCCAGGTTTTGATTTGTTTTGTCTCCTACATGATTGGCCAGTTGCCCCAATCTCATGTTTTTTAAAAAATCTTGTCTTAAAATAAACAGTGGAATTCCACCTTTATTACATGCTAAATTCTCCTACATATGAATTTATGTGAGTCTATTTACAGACTGTCTATGACTTGATATTGATCTGTCTCTCTGTTCAGTACCAGATATTTTATTTTTATGGCTTTCTAATGTGCTTTTATATTTGGTAAGGCTAGTCCCCCTACTCCCATTGCTCATCTGTTTCAAAAATCTCTTGGCTAGTCTTAAATGCTAATTTTTTTTTCTATGTAAACTTTAGAATCAACTTATCTAATTTCAGGAGAAATTCTCATAGATATTTTTATTGGGATCATATTGCATAGATTGAACTATCTTGGGAAAATGGACATATTTACAATATTGTGGCTCCCTATCCAAGAGTAGGGCATGCTTTCCATTTAAGTCTTTTTAAAGGTGCTTTGCTCATATTTTTATACTTTCTTTGAGTGGATCTTACACATTTCTTAGGAGCTTATTCCTAGGTGTTGCATCAGTTCTCAGTGCCAAGTAAATGGGATCCTCTAACCTATTTTTGAACTTGTCTGTTGTTTGTATAGGAAAGTGTCCAATCATATCCTCAACAAATAATGCTGTTTTTTGCCAACTCTTTTCTAACTTTCTGACCTTGTTTTTCTTATTCAACATCTTTTATCTTAAGATTTCAAAGGGGAACCAGCTTTCCTAGGTTTGCAAAAATCACTTGCAAAAATCCATTCCAGCTCATCAATGGATCTTCCACGCTTCTTTGGACTGGGGGTTGGGGGGTGGGTTCTTGTATCTTAAGGGCATTTCCACTGTAAGTTATAATAGTCTGGAGACCAAAACTCTTGGTGCAAATAGATGAGTCATAGCAATCAGAGTGGGAAGGGGTGGGTAGTTCCTCTGTATGGTGCTGACAGGTGAGGCACCCTCCCAGAGGCTGAGAGAGTCCAGTCCTTTGGCTGGGCTCCTGGGCTGGGAGCAAATGTGATAGAGGGAAGGCAGGTTCTGCCTTTGAGATGTGCACCAGGGAAACGACATGAGGGAGGCGGGGCTCCCAGGCCGTGCTCTGAAGGGAACCCTTGCTGCACACCATCATGCAGTCTCCATCACAGTGGTCTGACGCTGGGGTTCTGCCCAGACACCCACCTGTTACTGGAACTCAGCTCACATGGATTTCTTCTTGGTTCCTATTTCATATTATATATATTTCAGATAGGGAGCGAGAGAGAGAGAGAATCATTGATTGGCTGTCTCCTGCTTGCCCCCTACTAAGGATCGAACCCAAAAACAGGGCATATACCCTTGATGGGAATCAAACCCAAGACCCTTAATCCACAGGCCAATGCTCTATCCACTGAGCCAAACTGGCTAGGGCTTAGTTCCAGTTTCTCTCTAACACAGCAGGTCCTCAGATAGCATCAGTTCGCTCAATGTTGTTTCACTACAACATTGATGAGATGCTGTAGGAACTTAACTCATGTTTATATCAATTAGCCTGTGGCAAGATTGTTTTTGTCGGACATCAATGAGTTTAGGTGAAGACTTAGTGCATATGCTGTGGGTGAATCTCACCTGCTCAGGGAAGCCGGAGCCCCTCAAAAGCAGGCTTGGGGTCTTGTTTAAAACCCCACACAGCAGGAAGCCCAAGAGAAGCACATGGTGAGTGAGCAATAACATTTGTTAACTGAGTTTCCACTCGCATTCTTATTGCCCTGGAACTGTGTAGCCCTCGCCTCTGCAGCAGGCAAAGTGGGAGACTGTAGCGGGGGAGGGCCTGGGCTCGAGTATAAATAAGAAAAGGAAATGCTTGGACTTTCTCGGCGCAATAAAAGTTATATTATAATATTATATACAATTAAGCCTGGAAATTGCAAGCTTCCAGTTCGTTCTCCCCAGCTGAATGCCAGGCGGTTCTCGTGGTGGATGGCGTCTGCTTAGAAGAGAAGGGCAAGTTCGAAGGCAAATGTGAGGTTTCACTTCCTTTGGAAAACATAGACCCTTGAGGCGGGCCAACTGGGCCTTGTTTCCAAACTGAAGTGGCCAACCGCCGGGAGGCAGATGTGTTCTTTGAGGCGTAACCAGGACATCTTCCACCTGGAAGAGGCCTTGGAGTTCGACTCTGCCCTCCTTCCTCCCACAGCCCCTTCCCTACAGGAGCCCCTAGACTCGGTTCCCTCCCCAGAGGTCTGGGGCCGGGGAAGGGCAGGGGCACGGCTGGGAGTAATGAGCAGCAGCTTCATGGTCTAAAAGTACGATCTTCTAGCTGGTTTTCAGCCGCCCTCCCTGCCTTCTCCAGGACTGCCCCCATTGCTGACAGCTGTGGATTCCTCTGCCATCCATTGCCTTCTCTGACCACCCCACCCCGCTGGGACTCGCTTGCCTTTCTGAACTCACTGAGCCTCTGCCTTGGAGCCCAGCACCTCCACTGCTCATTGCTCCCGCCATGCTAAGCTCACGCTTCTGTGCCTTACTTTCCACTCACTGTGGCCTTTGCCGGAATGTTCTCCTACTCCTGCCCCACACCCCTGGCTGCCCCAGGGCCTAGGAGCTCAGCTCATCACCTTCTCAGTGGATCCCTCCTGACCCCAGCAGAGACCTGCCTCTTGGCCTCTGCCCTCCAGGGACCTGTCCACACCTCTGGATAGCACTTAGCACTAGATGAGGTCTTGACTTGTCTCTACCCACTACTCTTCAGAGATTTCTGAAGGCCAGGAATCCCATCCATTCACCCCAGTTCTCCAGTCCTGAGCAAAATGGGTCCATTCTCCAGGAGAATGCTTAGGAAACCTAGCGTGCAGATGCTGGGGTTGAAGTCCCAGTTCTGCCTCAGTTTCCCCATTTAAAAAACAGGGGAACAATGATGGCACTAGGCACCTCCTGGGGTTTTGAGAGGATTAAGTGAGAGCGTCCACATAGAATATTTAGGACAGTAGTGGCACAGAATGAGCACTCCCGACATCTCCGTTACCTATTTGATTCCATCAACCTCAGTTGGAGGAAGCTCAGCATTAACGCTCTGTCTTCCGTATATTGTGTCTCCGTCAGGCTATGTCCCGGTCTGTTTCCCCCACCCCACACTCAGGGCCTGTGGGGTTGTTGGTAATGAATTTGTACACACTCTGAAGAAGCAACTTCCAGACACTGCCCCGGCAGACATCCTTGGCCGCTGTCTGAGTCGGGGCCGTAAACCCGGATCCGCTTCCTGGCCTCCCTCAGGGGCCTGGTGAGGGAACAGTCAAGTACTTGGTACCACCCGCTGTGTCTCATCACTCTGCCCCGCACGGCCTAAAGCTGATCCCGCCCTGACCTTGTAGCACACCCGTCCTTTAAAAGCCCAGCATACACTGTTGGTGACCTCACGCTCCAAGGATCCCCCCCGGAGCCAAAATATTTAAGTGGATTAGTTGGAGGGCACACAGAACCATCCAGTGTGTAGGTGGCTTGGAGCCTGCAGAGCCTTCTAGTCTACATTAAAGAAGAAACTGAAGCGCAGAGAGGGGACTCGGCTGGTCCAGGGCTACCTGTAACGCCTTGCAGAGCGGGGACTCCCTGTAAATACGGCTTTAATGACGGCTCTTCCCCAAAGACTTAGCCTCTCTTTGAACATTGTATGCCTGGGCACTTCTCAGCCCTTACTCCTCGCATTTTCTCCACAGACAGTGGCCCTCTTGCCTGGCACCCGCTCTCCCTTCTCCCACTGCCAAGTCCCCTGGCTCGGTGGCCGTGGTGGGCGCTGGGAGACTTTGTCCCGAGGGTCAGGGTGGCCCACATGCAGAGTGCCTCGGAGGCTGGCGCTCTGCAGCCATGCTGGTGTCTCTAGGAGAGACGCTAAAATAACCCCAGGAAGGTCCAAATGCCACCTAACCCAGGCGTCCACACACGGACCCTCGTCACTAGCAAAACCTAAGCCATCCCCACTCTTCCACAGGAGCTGGGCCTCTGGGAAAAATGCTTAAAAAAAGGGGGCTCCCGTGTGTCCCCCGCCTCCCCACCCCCAGCGAGTGTGTGACTGAGGAGGACAGCAGAGCAGCGGGGACACCTCCTGGAAAGGCAGTCAGAGGCAGTGGGGTTCTGAAAGGCAGTCACGTGGGCCTGGTGCTGTTTATGGGGGATGAATGATTTATTTTATTATCTACATTTCCAGTGGTTTAATAAGGTTTAATAAGCTTCCTGGGGAGTTTTCTGGCTCGGGAAATGGCCTCTAATAAACACGAGTAATAAATCCTTTATTTTGAACATAAAAAGGTGTGCAATTTTTCTTAAGAGGAAACAAGTCTTCCCTGTCCCCCCTCCCCCGCCCCCCGCCTCACTCTCTAATACCTAAAGGATGACTAAATAATTAGAGAACAATAGTTGGAAAGGGCACCACTTTATCTGTCTGGCCCAGACTCCCCCGGGACCAGCCCACTCCCCTGACCTGCTCTGCTGGCTCTGAGCTCCTCCAGCTCCCTGAAGGGGGCGCTCCTTGCCTCACGAGACCATGCAGCCCCTTAGAGACCCACTATCTTCTCTGCAAGGTCACCGCTCAGGGTAGGAGAGAAATCAATAGCTTCAGGGGACATGCGGGTTGCCGGGAGTCATTTAACCACATTGCTTTGTGGCCTTAACTTCACTTACCTTGTATCTCCTTATCTGTAAAATGGGTACAACACTGGCCTCACCTGCCATCGAGGAGGTGGAAGTGTTTTGACAAGTAAAGGCTCCAAGCCAGCGCCACTCATACCCCCCCTCCCCACCACCACCACCAAAGTCCAAGTGAGGAGCTGCCCCTCACTCTTCCTCGCCCATCTCTCGGACCACCTCTAGGTACCTCTCTAGTCTGTCCAAAGTGTGTTTCATCCCTGTAAGAATCTACGAAGCTCACCCTGGCCTCTGCCCCTCTCCCAACCCCTGCAGGTGGTCCTAGACCGTGTTCTGATAAAACCAAACCAGTGTGGCACTGAGGGAAGAGGGAGGTGGTGAGGATGGGAGCGGGCGGGGAGGGTCTGCAAGGGATACCACATGGTACTGTACAGTCTGCTCTCTGTCACTGACCTAGTGCTGTGACTTTGGGTAAGTCAGCTCACCAGTGAGTTTAGGTTTCTCCTCAGAAAAGGGCGCCAAAGAATTCTTTCTGTACCCATGGATCCTGGGGAAACGTGTGGAGAAAGGAGATTTGAACAAGTCGTTCTGAATCTAAAGCTCAACATGGCGGTGGCATTGCTGACTCAGGGGCTTCAGCAGAGGACAGTGAAGCATGCCTGGTCACAAGAGCAAAAACTCAGACCCCCAGATATAGGGACACAGAGAAAATCTGCCTGGGGCAAGGGAGAGGGCCCACGTGTGCCTGCCTGCCAGGCCTGGCCTCTGCCCTGGCCTCGGGTTCTTGTTCCATGGGTGGGGGGCCAGGCATTGGGGGGACACAGCCATGTGAATCAGGGAGGGCCTGCATTCCAGCTGTCAGGAAACATCTGGTGGAGCAGGGAAGCTCAGAGCTCATTTCACACAGACCAACCAGCTCTAAACCCTGGGCCTGAGGCAAGCTAGGGACTGTGGGCTCCGGGCGTGTCCTGGCAGGTGGCAGAGCAGGTGGGGCCGGCTGTGCTCAGCTGTGGGCTCTCTGCCTAGGGTGCTTGGCAGATGGGGGAAGAGCCTAGAAGTTGAAGTGGCCCTGCCCAGCCTCCTACCCCACACAACCTGGCCCCAGCCTCCGGGGCAGCTGAGGCTCCAGGGCATTCTGGGGGCAAGGGGTGTGGCTGCCTTGCTCAGTGGAACTGCCAAGGGCAGGGTGGGGCGGGCCGCAGAGTTCCAGCTGCTTGGACCAGGCCTCGCTGCCCTCTCTCCTGCCACCCCCACCTCCCAGGTTTCAGTGCCTACACAGACCACAGGAGCTACAGACCTGCTCAAAGGGGGCAGGCAGCTGCTCCCACACCTCATTCCATGTCTGGGAAAGAACCACATCCTTCTTGGCCCCTGGGCGGCACCCCCACCCTCACCATAGCCACCAGTCCTGCCAGGTGGCTCTGAGGTCGCAGGCTGGGGCAGTGGAGGAGGTGGAGGCTGGAGATGGTGGGACCACTCCCACCAACTTTGGTTGGGGGAGGGGCAGTGGGAGCTGGCCAGCTGGGGCCAGCCTGCCCTGAGATTTGGCAGATTTGCTGAGCTGAGCAGGATTTCAGAAGGCGCTGGACTTGTGGATCAGAGCAATAGAGTTGTCTCAGAAGTCACACCACCAGGCAGCCACAGAGGACAGGAAAGAGATGGAACTCAGAAATCAAGTAAATCAAGAAATCACTTTGTCTCTCTGATCCCCACCACATGGGGATCGTAAAAAGGGTAAGGTGAATGAATATATGTGCCTTATGAATGACAGGACCCTGTTCCAAGGCAGAGGATTGGGGCCAGCCCTCTACCTTTTGTGACTTCCAGGCTATCTCTTCTCTATATTTGAATTGATCTCATTCATTCGGGTCTACCATATTCATACTAAATGTAAGGTGACCAGATGTCCCGCTTTTGGTGGGACAGTCCTGATTTTTAACAATTTGTCCCGCGTCCCGTGTCCTGCGGCGTTTTAAAAAAGTCCCAATTTTTGGGAAGAATGCACGACAAGCTAGGGAACAGCGGGAGAACGGGAAGGGAAGATACGGTTTTCGGCGGCCAAGCGGTCAATGGTGTCCCGCTTTACCAATGTTAAAATCTGGTCACCTTAACTAAATGGCATCCTGGGAATGACACAGGCATATAAGAAACAGGCCCTGCCCAGAGCAAGTGAGATCTAAGCAATGAATTCCCCATTTTCTAGATAGGCAAACTGAGGGCAGTGGAAGTATACACTTGGCCTATGCCCCCGTGCTTCACGTTCCTGGTAAAACCAATCCTAGAACAGGGGGCCCCTATTATCCAGACAAGCCTGCACCTGGCTGAGGGCACAGGCTTGGCATCAAAACACCCTACTTCTAGTTCTACCTCTGACACCGATTGGCCGTGTGAGCTTCAGCATAGGTTCCTCTCTGTGCCTCATTTTCCTCATCTGTAAAATGGGTGTAAAGTCGATACCAGCTTCGCCTGCCCCATAGGAGTGCATGAGCTAGGAGACGTGAATGAACCTTAGCAACCAGGACTCACTCATACATTCTGGGATGGCCTGGGAACTTGTAGGGCTGTTCCCTGAGGTGTTTATTGGTAAGACGTATGGATCTGCAAAACCATGCAGAAGGCAAATTGGTTCCCAGTAGCCCTCCCCCCCCCCCCCCCCCCCCCCCCCCCCCGCCACTGCCCCGTGCCCTCTGCCAAAACACCTATTATGAGGCTGTAGGGCATTCTGGGGCCCAGGGGTGTGGCTGCCCTACTCAGGGGAACTGCCAAGAGTCTTGTACTTCCTGGACTTCAGAATTGCCAGCATTGGTTGAGCTCCTACTATGTATGAGGAGGCCTTTGCTCATTTGACCCATACAGCAACTTTGTGAGGTCGACACTATTATCATCTCCATTGTGCAGATGAGGAAACTGAGCTCAAGGACGGAAATACCACGTCCCAGAGGCCATCAGTGCGGGTGTCGGATGTGGACACAGGAGGCCTGAGAGCAGGGCTCTCACCCTCCACCCCTCAGCGTGGGCTGTGGGTTGTCAGATGACCATCAGCCAACCTCAGCACGTGCTGGCTGGGAGCAGCTTCTGGTGCGATCCCACTCAGGATCCAGGTGAGCACACCCCCCTCTACCCAATAGAACCCTCTCTATCCTTCACAGCTCCGACAAGCCCAGCCCACAGGGGTCCAGTGCCTTTCCATTCATACCTCTCATTCACACTCAGCACTGAGCCCCCCAAGCTCCTGGCATATGTGAGCCTCAGCTCATCCTCACCCCTGGCTCTGATCAAATCTCTAAAGAGACAACATTTGGGGGAGAGGGGGAGAGGGGGGCGGGGAGAGGAGGCGCGGAATTCAAACCTCCCTGCCCTGTAGAGGGCAGTGTGGTAAAAGGAAATGGATATGAACTTTGGCACCAAATATAGCTGGGCTCAAAGCCTGGCTCAGACCCTTGTGGCACTGGGCAAGCCACATCTTTTCTTTATCCCTAAGTTGGAGATGAGGATACAAATGTGTACCTTTCAGAATTCCGTTGGTTGAGGAAAGTGTAGAAGTGCGATGCCTGACATGTAGCAGGCACTCAATAAATGATAGCTGGTATTGACTATTCTTATAAATGCTGGCTGGCTAGCTTGCTTCATTTGGTTGTTAGAACAAGACACAAATAAGAAAACTCAAGTCACACTCAAGAAATTGGTTGTGGAGGACTTCTGAAGCCAGATTCCTATAATTTATTTCTGTGGTGGGAGGTCCTCACCCCCACCACTTCTCTGTTCTGCTTATAGAAGCACCTTGTCTGTCTGTAGGTGGTAAACTGAGGGCAAGATCCCTTCTCGTGACAGGAAGAGAGGGAAATGCTGGGGATGTTACCCGAGCCAACAAAGTTCTCATTTTATAGCTGAGTAAACCAAAGCCCTGCATGGCAAGTGCTGCCTTTGTCAGACAGGGTTACTTGGATGTTCCGGGCTCTAGAACCTTACACTATGGCAGAGGCACTGGGAGGCTGTGTCAGGCCTCCTGACCTCCAGAAGCACACCTGCGAAGGTTCCACCTGCCTTCATTCTTCCCCTAGAATCTCCGTCCTCCATTTCCAAGCATCTCTTCCCCTCTTTCCCGCCTCCTTCTTTGTTTCTGATCTGTCTTTATACCTTTTTCTATCCCCTTTGTACCAAAGACCATCTTGCGCTAAACCTCTCCTGGCTGTTAAGAATCTTTGTTTTGTTTCGTTGTGTTGTGTGTGTGTGATTCTCTTTCATGAGCATGTTATTCTTGGAGACAGAACTGCCCTGGCTTAATGATGGGAGGGGAAGAAAGGAGGGCCTGGGTGGGAAGGAGGGAAGGTGGGGGTGGGGCATGGCCACCCCTTTGGGACACCGCTCCCAGAGTGAAGTGCAGGGACACGTCCTCGCAGAGACAATGAAACAGCAAGCATCAGCCCTCACCTCCTGCCTGGAAAAACAGCCCAGCTGCACAGCTACATCCCCTCCTTCAGGAATGGGACAAAGGCTGCAACCAGGCCACTGTGAGAAGTGGCTGCTGGGCAGAGCAGCCTGGAGTCCAGGGTCACCCCGGCCTGTTACCCTTTCCTCATCCAGGTCCACTTTGCCCTTCTAGCCTCTCATGGTCATGGCATACTGGTAACTAGATTTCCCATAACAAGATGAGGCCACAGGAGCCCAGAGAGCTGAGCAGCCTTCCAACGTCTCAGAGCCGTGGGCCCTGATTCCCAGACTTGATCTGGTGTGGCTACAAAAACACAGAGATGGGACATTTAGGCGAAGGGACAGCAGTCTCCATCCCTCAGGGAGCTGGGCTGAGACACCGACCACCAACACATGGCCCACAGGTTCCACTCCTCCCATGGTAGAAGGTGGGGGAAAGCTTAAGGAATGGGCACTTCCCCTAAAATAACACTTAAGAACATTTTTATCTCTAAAGGAATCAGCCTTTGGCGAGCAAGAAAATGGCTCTCGTTTTCTGAGATTTTACTGATTTGGGCTTTTCACTTAACAGTCCAAGGGGCAGTTCATTCACAGTCTTCAGAGGGGAGCGTCCCTCTGAGGGTCAGGACCCTGCTACCCATGTGGAAGCTTCATGAGAAGAAGGTGTTATTTCCTCTATATGTATTTAGTTTTTAAAGAAACTGCTGAGTTGATCATAGAATGGCTGTATCCCTCGTACTCTCACCAGCAATGTGTGAGGGATCCAGTTTCTCCACACCCTCGCCAGCATTTGGTGTTAGCACTCTGTTATTTTAGCCATTCTGACAGGTGTGTGGTGGTAGCTCACTCCTCTTCAGTGAAGCTTGCTGTACCTTTCTCACGGTTGTGTCACCGTTCTGGAGGCTGGAAGTCCGAGATCAAGGCGTCAGCAGGGTTGGTTTCCTCTGAGGCCTCTCTCCTTGGCTTGCAGATGGCCGCCTTCTCCCTGTGTCTTCACTGGCTCTTCCTTCTGTGTCTGTGTCCTCATCTCCTTTTATGAGGACACATCATAATGGATTAGAGCCCACTCAGGTGACCTCATTTTAACCTTAATTGCCTCTTTGAAGGTCCTACCTCCAGACACAGTCACATTCTGAGATACTGGAAGTTAACGCTTCAGCCTATGGATTTGGTGGGGGGCACAACTCAGCCCATAACAGCAGCTAGTAGCCAAATGTTAGTCTGTTACAGGAGTCAGAGGATTTTTGCAATAAACCAGAGCATTTTCTTAGCAGCATTGAGTCACACGAGAACATTCCCCCTTTGGCCCTCAACCCGCAGATGCTGTATGAGGAAGTAGTGGATGGAGTTCACAGTAGCAACTGAGTGTCAGGTGGCTGTTCGTCCTAGTGTCTCACCATTGCACATGAACAAAGTTGACTTCAGTGAAATCATACCCATGAGAAGCTTACAAGCCTTTGCCAAAGAGCGTACGCCAACTGCCCCATAGAGGTCAACTCCATGAGGGGTCTGGGAAAAGACCCCATGAGACAGTGGTGGGACCACTGGTGGGACTGGCTGGAATCTGGAGCTGATTCAGAGGTGAGGGCTCCGACTCCAGGACTAGGCAGCAAGGGTGGGAGACTTGAGTCCCTGTTCTTGGAGAAGCGCACGATGGAAGGTACAGGCAGGCTTCAGGGACAGAAATGTGGGAGGACCCCCAGGCCCCTCCACCCTGTTGTGGCTGCTGAAGTCATGAGGAAGGATGTCCTCATAAGGTGTGGATATTCTTGGCATTGGCATCTGAGGCCATAACTTGGAGCCTGTGACACAGGGTCACCTTGCAGGGGGAGGGTCGGCATGGGTCAGCATTTAGGAGAGAGGAAGGAGGCCTAGCCAGAGAGCAGAAGCTCAGCTGAGATTCAGAAAGGGAAACTGTCCAAGAGGAGGATTGAAGGCAGCTGGTCTGGCTTGGGAAGATGGGAAGAATCCATTGCTCAGAGCCCCCCCTATGAGCTGAGCTCTGCACTGCAGGTGGGATTTAGAAAAGCCGGGAGGGAGGAGGGCTGGAGGCGGGGGAGCCTTAAGTGAAGACAGGGGTGGTTTGGGCCACCATGTCCACCAGCCTCGCCTCCCTGGTCCAGCACCCCAGAGCTGGGTGTCCCCTCCTGGGACCGCATCCTCTAACCCGGTCTCCCTCTCTGTGTCCGTCTGCAGGGCTCTGGCTGAGACCATGGCCAATGGCATTGACGAGCTCATCGGCATTCCCTTCCCCAACCACAGCAGCGAGGTTCTGTGCAGCCTGAACGAGCAGCGGCACGATGGCCTGCTCTGCGACGTGCTGCTGGTGGTGCAGGAGCAGGAGTACCGCACCCACCGCTCCGTCCTGGCGGCCTGCAGCAAGTACTTCAAAAAGCTCTTCACAGCCGGCACCTTAGCCAGCCAGCCCTATGTCTACGAGATCGACTTTGTCCAGCCAGAGGCCCTGGCCGCCATCCTCGAGTTCGCCTACACCTCCACGCTCACCATCACCGCCTCCAACGTCAAGCACATCCTCAACGCTGCCAGGATGCTGGAGATCCAGTGCATCGTGAACGTGTGCCTGGAGATCATGGAGCCTGGCGGGGACGGTGGGGAGGAGGACGACAAGGAGGACGACGACGATGACGAGGATGACGATGACGAAGAGGATGAGGAGGAGGAGGAGGAGGAAGAGGATGAGGAAGAGGATGATGACACAGAGGATTTCGCCGATCATGAAAACTTGCCCGACCCCCAGGACATCAACTGCCACCAGAGCCCTTCCAAGGCGGACCATCTCACAGAGAAGGCCTACGCAGACACTCCCAGGGACTTCCCGGACTCCTTCCAGGCCAGCAGCCCTGGCCATCTGGGTGTCATCCGGGACTTCTCCATTGAATCTCTGCTGAGGGAGAACCTGTACCCCAAAGCCAACATCCCCGACAGGAGACCCTCCTTATCCCCCTTTGCCCCAGACTTCTTCCCACACCTCTGGCCGGGGGACTTTGGTGCCTTTGCCCAGCTGCCCGAGCAGCCCATGGACAGCGGGCCCCTGGACCTGGTCATCAAGAATCGGAAGATCAAGGAAGAGGAGAAGGAGGAGCTGCCCCCGCCCCCGCCCCCACCCTTCCCGAATGACTTCTTCAAGGACATGTTCCCCGACCTTCCCGGCGGGCCGCTGGGCTCCATCAAGGCGGAAAATGACTACGGTGCCTATCTCAACTTCCTGAGCGCCACCCACCTGGGGGGGCTCTTCCCGCCCTGGCCCCTGGTGGAGGAGCGCAAGCTGAAGCCCAAGGCCTCGCAGCAGTGCCCCATCTGCCACAAAGTCATCATGGGGGCCGGGAAGCTGCCGCGGCACATGCGGACGCACACCGGGGAGAAGCCATACATGTGCACCATCTGTGAGGTCCGCTTCACCAGGTGCGCATGGCGGGCCCCCGGTTGGGGGTCCCAGCTGGGAGAGGGTCAGAGGCAGCAGTGATGGCAGCAGAGCTGGGATGGGTGTGCAGGGGTGGGGCAGGGTTAGAGAGACCCAGTTCAGGGGAGGCCCCCTGGATCCTAGATGCCTGTCAAGTTAGATTCCTGTCATTGCTAGAAGGCATGCTAGGCATTACTTGGTGCAATGATTTTCAAGCTCTTTTTAAAGGGGAAAATAGTTTCTTTAAATTTAAAAATACATTTTTTCTTAACTACAATATTAAGTGGGAGGCAGACATATAAAACAGCTCAGAGCAGAGCTATAAGGCAGAAGTACAAGCCTCAGTACCTTGTTCACTTGGCCACCCTCTCTCCCCAATGTAGACCCACAGAAGCCAATGGCAGTTCCCGGAGCAGTGGAGTGCAGCCCCTCTATTTTATTTGGAGCATGTCCAACATGCCAGGGCTGACCTAAGTGTATTCTACCTTTGAAGACGGGGAGGTGCTAAATGGTCTTTGTTTACAGATGAGCACTCCATCTCCCAGAGGCTGGTTGGCCACTCATAAGTGCAGCTAGGAAATGGCAGAGCCGGGACTTACTCGTATGCCAGCAAAATCTACGACTGGGTGGCCACAGAGAACTCTCCAATTTTGTAGCCAAAATTGATGGGTGGGACGTGGGGGTCAGTTGTGCCCACTGCTAGGAGTTGATGGACCTGGTATGTTGTATTGGTGCTGTGAGACTGATCTTCCCAGCCATGTCCTCAGTGGGGACGGTTCTGGTGGTGGCCTTGCATCAGGGCTTGGTCGTTTCAGTGTGTCGGATATAGACAGCGTCTGGTGGATGTCTGCCCCGTGACCCTGACCTTTTCGATGGCCACTGTCGGTCAGTGAGCTCACCCTGAGAGACCCACACGTCTGCCAATGGTGCTGCGGTCAGCCCGCGACTGGGAAATGTCTCCGTGGGAATTCCTGGGGGCTTGTTCCTCTGAGTCTCTTCTTTGATGGGCCCAAAGCTTTGGCCTTTGAGAGTAAAGCGAAATTTTTTGAATTATGTCAAATACTGAATAAGGGCCATGTTTTTCAGGGGAACACGAGTCCTATGAAGTAATGAGACCTACTTTTTTTGGGTGGCTTGGAGCGCTATCAGAGGTAACCAGAGAAGGGCATCAGAAATATATGTTCAGGTGATACCGGCATTGCTAAAGTGGCTCATAGGCTCTTTCGGTGACTACTTCTGGCCTTGTAGTCCTCACACAGATGCTTCTGTGAGGGAATCCCCAAACAGAGCTTCCCCCAGACCCTTTGTGCTAACAGTGGGGGAGAATCTGGACCTGGACCTCAGATTCCCTCCCCAAGATTCACCTGCCCTCAGGTGTCTTTCATTACTGGCCCTGCCACTCGAATGCTACCTTAGATGATGCTTCCCTCTCCTACCCCCCCCCCTCTTCCTGAACTCACTGAGCCCCACAGGCCTGGCTAGAACACCTGAGTGAGGCTGACAAAAGCCCAGGATAGCAGATGGGAGACCAACCAGAACATCACAGGGGTCCAGCACAGCTCACTCATCTCCTGCCCGTGACTCCCCAGCCCCGCCCCATGGAGTGACTTCCAAGCATTGACACTCTTCCCAGGCCAGACCCAAGACAGGCAGCCCAGGAGTGGCCCGGAGCTTCCCCTCCTGCCACCAGGGTCCAGCTCCCTAACTGTCACATCTGTCCCCTGTGCCGATGGCTGCCACTGAGGCACTCTCCCGGCAGGAGGGACTCAGGTCCACAGCTTCAACGGGATGCACGTCTCAGGGTACAGCACCATGACCCTGCCCAGCCCCCCAAATCTCCCCTCCAGGCCTGCCCCACATGCAGCGTCTATGAGGACCACGCCAGTCTGTGGGCCCTGCCTCCCCTTGGGGAAGTTTTAAACGTGGTCAGACAGACTCCTCTCCCTCCTGACACTAGAAGGTTCTCTGAGTAGGCCTCCCATTGGGCAGTGATGTTGAGTTGCACAGGACGTCTGCATTCCAGAACCCTTCCTCCCAGCACATTCCTGGTGATCACTTAGGGTGACCTTGTGCCTGCAGCCTCTCCACCCTCCAGGTCAGATGGCCTGTGGCCTACTGGCCATCCGGCCATCTGCCCTGCCCTCCCCTCCCCTCCCCTCCTCAGCAAGCTGCATTCCAGCCTCCATCAGCACCTCCCCCTCACACTCAGGCTCATGCTCAGGGTTCCCACTGGGCTCTCACAGGCCTGAGAAAGATCAGAAAAGCTCCAGCCGCCCGCCTTCCTGGGAGGCTGGAGCGAGTTTTCCTGGCTCCTTTGGAAAAGGAGCTGTACTTGTCCCTGGGGTCATGCTGTCCCTGTGGAACACCTCCCGACCCCCTCCCTGGCACATTCATCACAGTCACTGGTTCCTTGCTTGCTTCCCTCCTGCCACCTCCTTAGAGCTGCCCTGCGTGGATCCCTTTTGGTCTGTGGAGAATGCCAACGCTGGCCTGCTCAGGTCTGGGCTTCCTGTAACTGTCTGCAGCCAAATCCCCCTGCAGCCCTACTCTAGGGACCTTCTTTGTGGCTAACTTCCTGCAGCCACCATTTGTAACACCTCTCCTCCACCCCCACCACCTACCCAGCTGGGGGCTCTTCAGCAGCCATTTAAAGCAACAGCTGCTGCCTCTTGCACTCAGAATTCCCAGGCTCCCTTGCAAGGCCAAGCCACTCCCTGGGACTGGGCCCCCAGCGGCCGAGGGAGCCAGACCTGCTGCCTTCAATCCTCCTCTTGGACAGTTTCCCTTTCTGAATCTCAGCTGAGCTTCTGCTCTCTGACCAGGCCTCCTTCCTCTCTCCTAAATGCTGACCCATGCCGACCCTCCCCCTGCAAGGTGACCCTGTGTCACAGGCTCCAGGTTATGGCCTCAGACGCCAATGCCCAGAATGTCCACACCTTATGAGGACATCCTTCCTCATGACTTCAGCAGCCACAACGGGGTGGAGGGGCCTGGGGGTCCTCCCACATTTCTGTCCCTGCATCTTCATCGTGCGCTTCTCCAAGAACAGGGACCCAGGCCTCCCACCCTTGCTGCCTAGTCCTGGAGTCAGAGCCCTCACCTCTGAGTCAGCTCCAGATTCCAGCCAGTCCCACCAGCTGTCCCTCCACTGGTCGCTCTATCGATGGGACACCCCTGGAGCCTTGAGGAGGGACTCAAAGACTTCAACCAGACTGTGCTTCTGTGGCCCCTTGCTGACCCCACTTAGCTCTGGTCACCACTATGAGTCCCTCTGCCTGTGCTTGAGTCTGTGTTTACACTCTCCAGGAGTTGTCCAGTGTCACCATGTTCTTCCTTAAAAAGAAATGGCTTCACCTGTCTCTGTGGTGGAGCGTTGATCCATGAACCAGGAGGTCGCAGTTCGATTCCTGATTAGGGCACAGGCCTCAGGCTCGATCCCCAGTGGGGGGTGTGCAGAAGGCAGCTGATCAATGGCTCTCCCGCTGATGTTTCTATCTGTCTTTCTCTCTCCGAAATCAATTTAAAAATAAACATTTTTTTAAAAGAGAGAGATGGCTTCTACCACAGCCGATCCCATTGGCTCCACCTTGGGAGAGAGAAGTCTGGATCAGGGCTCCCCCAGGTCCCCTTCATCAGGGGTCCCGCTATTCCCAGAAAGTCTGGAAGCAGGGCCGAAGGTCAGGGCCACAGAGCTCTGCCAGACCTGGCCCCTGCACAGGCCTTGAAGAAAAGGGAGCAAATGAGCCCAGGAGAGGAGAGGCACTGTCCCTCTGCATGCAAAGGGACGCTGCTGCCTCAGTGGGCATTTCTCCTGACCACAGGTCGTCCCCTTGGTTCTTAGACTGCAGCCCTCATCACTGCCAGCGGGGCCTGGCCCTGGGCTGCGAAGGCCTCAGAAGACCCTTAATTCTCCCTGATGTCTGTCACCTTAGTCCTTGGGTGCAGGCAGCCTGTGAGGGGAGCACCTAGAGAGCATGGCTGGGCAGCCTTCCCTCCTGCAGCCCGGCTGTCAGAGGTGCTCCAGCCACGTCCGGCCGGGCAGCTAATAAAGGCATAAAACTGCAGGATTTGCGAAGGGACCGGCCCCTGAACAACAGAAGCCCCATCCTGTCCCTGGGAAAAATGAACAACCTTTGAGCCCCGAGAAGTCACTCTCTGATGAGCCATGGTCTCCCCAGTTTCCACTGGATCCCCTCCCAGCAGCCCCTAAAGGTTGCAAATTCTAGTCTTTAGCCCCTGCCTCTGGGTTGAGCCAAAAGAGCTATCTGCTCTGCGAACAGGGCCAGGAGCCTGGCTTCTCCTTCATTCTGTATTTTCCTTTCAGTCTTCCCTCTCCTGGCAGCTCTGGGGACCTTATTAAGATGATGTAATGTCATTAGCAGTGGCAGCAGGAAGAGAGCTGGTCTCCGACCATCAGGTTACCAAGAAGTCTGAGAGGATGGTGCTGGGAAAGCATGAGCCGACGGGCCTTCGTGGAGGCCGAGGGCCTGGGCGAGACCTGTGATCCCTTTCTTTCCCTCGGGATGCTCATGAGTGCAGGCACATCTTCCTCAAGGATGAGTTCTCCCGGCTGGAAGGGGGATGCAGATCAAGGTTTCGGTGTGCGTGGTCGGCCTGGTCCCTGGTGCAGGGTACAGGGAGGGGATGGCAGACAAGGGGTTCAGGGTGAGAAAGGACCATGCTAGAGTTTTAGGTTCTGAAAACTGGCCCTGCACCAGCAGGTCATTCAGTGAACAAATGCTCCAGGAGCATCCACTCCATTCAGTGCTGTGCACCGCGCCGAATACAAGAGCGTCTGACTGGTTCCTATCAAAGCAGGTACCAGTACCATCTGTGCCTCATGCCAGATGCTGAAGAGATGAGGGCCCAGGAAGCAGCAACTAGCACACAGAAGAGCAGCTGAGTGAGTGGCTGGAGAGCTGGCATCTCTCAGTGACTGTGGCACCTCAGAGAGAGCACTAGGCGACCATCAGGAACCCAGGTCCGGGGTCTGGTTCTGCCTCTGACCAGCTGTGTGACTTTGGCCAAGTCTGTTCCCCACTCTAGGCTTCAGTTTCCCCATGTGTAACATGAGGGGGTGGGAGCAGGCGCACCCTAAGGTGGCTCCCAGTTTTATGACTTTGTTTACATATTGCCCTCGATCAGGAAAGCTACAGACACAGGACTAATGGAGGCTTTTCGTGGGAACAGGGCAGAGCAGTGAGTCGAGTGGACAAAGCTCGTGGGAAGTTAGTCCTGGAAAAAACGGGGAGATCATCCGGTTTGTCAAGAGCCTGCTAACATGTCTGATTGGTAGTCTGAGTCAGGGAGCCCAGCGACCCTGGGTTATGGGCAGTACATTTCGCAGGACTTTGAAAATTCTGATCTAGTCCAGTTTACCTTCTTTTCCTCATGGGAGGAGGGACTGGAAGTCCAACTCATGCCGGCAGGAGTTCAGAGATGCAGCGTGGACCGGCAGGGGGCTGCAAGGGGAGCCGCATATCCCTGCAGTGTGTGGGCGCAGTACTATGTACGGGGAGGGGCGGGGCTGGCAAAGGAGGTGGGTGATCTTTTCTTTTAGCTTCCCCGAGATATAACTGGCGTATGTCATTGTATACGTTCAAAGTATACACTGTGATGATTTGATATGTGTATTGCGAAATGATTCCCACAGTAAGGTTAGTTAACACTCATCACCTCACATCATCTCCTGTCTAGTGTGGGTGTGGTGGAACAGTTAAGATCTACTTTCTTAGCAACTCTGAAGTGCACACTACATTCTTGCTAGCTGGTCACTGGGCGTCCTCAGAGCTTAGTCATCTTGTAAGTGATTGGAAGGGCTGAGCTTGGAAAGGCCTGGAAGGCCATGCTAACGGTGAGTTAGCGCCGAGGCCACGGGACAGAGGAGGCCTCCAGTCCTGGCGGGGGGGTGGGGGGTGACCAAGAGCTCAGATCCTGAGGTTCAGGCTAGAACACTCATGCTGTCTCCGTGAGCAGCTTAGATCCGCGAACAAGCAGGGGTAGAAGCCACCTCACAAATATGAAGCCACCTCACAAGAAAGAAATTCGGTTATACCCCTTTACTCGGATGCAAGCACAGAACACCAGAGGTCAAAACGGTATAGTCCAGCCCGTATTTAGAGGTCAGGAAATGGGGGGGCCACACAGGCCAAGGGCCTGCTCTGGTTCTGGGAGTATGCCAGGTCCAGCCTTGCCAATGCCCATGTTCAGTACCGCCTGGTGAAAAGGTCATTCCAGGAATGAGGCGGCCGTGTGACCTTAGAGAGCCCTCCCTTCTCTGGCCTGTGGTTTCCTCAACTTGAAGGATTGGATTAGATCAGTATTTTCAAGGTCCTGCGAAATTTACTGCTCATAACCCAGGTCACTGGGCCACCTGACTCAGACCTGTTAACAGGCTCTTAGAAACCAGAGGATCTCTAAGTTTTTTCTCAGGACTAACGTACCATGAGCTTTGCCCCCTCTACTCGCCGCCCTGCCCTGCTCCCACCGCAGCACGTCCCAATCTCCTGGGCCCAGAGGCAGAAAGCTGGCAGCAGATGCCTCGTCTTGACTGTTCTGGTCTTAACTTTCTGGGGCAGCCCTGATAGGCCTTGGGCTGAAAGTCCCAGGTTTGAAAATCCACCTGTTTTCAACCTCAGAACAGCTTGCGAACAAACAATACCCCAAGTAGCTCCCAGCCCCCTTTGCCCATCACTGGCTGGATACCTGTGGGAAAGCCGCTTGACTTCTCTGAGCCCCGACTCTTCCTCTAAGTGAGGAAATTACTCCAGGAGCGTTGAATCGAACTCACACAAACTTAGATTCCCTCATCAGGCCCGAACAAGAGAATTCATGCCTGGCCCCAGATTCAGCTCTGTACAGAGGAGTTAAATAACTCTCCTAAAAGTGACCCAGCAGCAAGTTAATGAGGGTCTGTTGCTGCCGCAGAAGTTCCAAGACTCCAAACAGGGAACCCACCCCTACACCATAACTTGCCTCTGAATAGCTTTTCCAGGGTCGCTGAAATGGTATATTCACCTGCCCAAAGCAGGTGCTCTATGAAAGGAAGATATAATCACCTTTTTGGTACTTCTTATACATTTGAGCCAATCGCCATTGAAATGTGATTTATTTCAGATGCCCCAATGAAAAGGCTGGGGGAAGCTGTGGTTATGCATAGGCAGTCCTTGCTATTAGCAGATTTACCCTTTGCATTGTCCATTGTGTGAGGGTGACCCCTCGGGGTCAGTACTACAAAGTATGTGTAACAGTGATTTTGAAAAGAAATAGACCTTACAAGGTCGTGGTGAGGCTTAAATGAGGTGCTATCTTTAAAGCCCCCTGGTGACTCTAAGCTGAGTCCTCAGCCTGGTGAGTTCAGGAGTCAGCCAGCCAGTGGGAGAGCCCAGCTGACCACCTAACCCCAGTTCCCATCAGTGCCTGGGTGAATGGGTGGGGTCCCAAGACATATCCCTCAGGACTGTGCAGCTTTGCTCTCAGGGTTCAAGTGCACTGTGCACCCCGCTGTACTTCCTACACTGGTGAGGAAAGAGACCTGATTCTAGTCCCAGCTCTGCCATTAACCTCTGGATGACCTCGGTGACTGTCCCCTTCCCTGGGACTCACTTTGCCCACCTGCAGAGTGAAGAATGAGCCTAGGCCCCTGGTTCTCAAAGTGGTCACTAGCTTTAGCAGCAGCGGCGGCAGCGTTAATCAACCTGTTAGACATGCAAATTCTCTGTCCTTTCCATCCCAGACCTACTGAATCAGACTTCTGGGAGTGGGGCCCAGCACCGTTCCATCGAGGCCTGGTAATGGTTCTGATACAATATCAAGTTTGAGACCTGCTGGCTCAGATGCTCTCTAAGGCTTCTTACTGCTCAAACATCCAATCACCTGGAGGAAACGAGGGTTACAGCATTCTGCGGGGAGGGGGCGGGGGATGTCACATCAGGGTACTACACAGCCCGGGGGCAGCTGGTGGTTGTGGAAGGGACAGGAGATGTGGAAGAGAGGAGGGGCTGGTGTGTGGAGCTCACTTCTTCCTCTCTGCCATCTCACTCCCCACGCCCACATCCTTTTCCCAGGTACCCTCCAGCCTTCCTGTGAGCACAGGTGGAAGGGGCAGGGCTGGTCCCCTTCCCTGGTCCCCCTTCCCTGGTCCCTGCCATCCTACACCAGAACCTCCTCCAGTTCCCTGAGGAGCCAGTTGGAAAATGAGAGCCAGTGAGACCTCTAGCGGCCAGGGGACCCCAGGAGACCAGGCCCTCTGCTCCTGCTGTCCTGGCGTTGTGTTAAAGGCGATTTATTTAAATCTGGCCATTTTGGGGCGGACACCTGAGCTCCACATCTGCTCCAACGTCAAAGCCCAGTCAAAAATTACAGGCAGATGCTCCACCCAAGCCAGGCCTCCAGGGTGGAGGTGGCAGACTGGACACAGAGCTGCCCGGCCTGCGGGTCTGGCCAGGGAATTCTTCAGCATGATCCTGAGAGGAGTCCTTGCAGCCCAGCTGACTCCACCACACCCAGGCCGAACCCCTCCTTGAGCTGGTTCATGCAGGCTCAGTCTTGAGGGGAAAAACCCTAGGATGTCAGCCTTCCTGTCAAGACCACCAGGGGGCATGTTGAATGTAGCCCAACACAAACCCACACTCTCTTTGTCAGCGCTGGACAGTGGAAACTGATGTCTGGGCCGAGGGTCAGCTCTCTGCAGAGAGGTCAGGGAACTTGCCTAAGGTCCCCCAGCATGTTAGTGGTAGGTCTGCGGCTCCCAACCCCCAGTGTGAGCTCCACCCAGCCCCATTCCTTACTTCTGAATAATCCCACTTACACCCTCAGGAGCTTTGCCATGGATTAGGCTGCATTCTTGCTGCACCTGGCTCTTTTGTAAACCCTAGAATTGTCTGCAGACAAAGAGCAGAGCCCAGGCTTGGGATAAGAAAACACCACGCAGGAGACTTGAGCTAAGGAGGTGTGTGTGCCGGCTTCTATAGCCTCCCGGGTTAGCCCTGAGGGCAGATGGAGCCCCACAGCCCAGCTGGGATGGCCCCCGGGGCTCTGGGCCAAAGCACATGACAAACTGGAGGGAAGTGGGCATGAGACTAAGGTGCAACCCAGTTTCAGAGGTCACTGCCCGCTGGAGGACTAAGGACAGACTGCTGACTTGGGGGGCTGTGTGTCGCCAATAGGCCTTTGTCCAGCCTGTGAGTGGTCCCTGGCAGACTGGGAGCTGCATTGCTCAGAGCTCAGCGGTAGGAGGGGTTCAGAGGGGGGAGGTCATTCAGGACCCTGCTCTTTCTCCAGCCCTCTGAGCCAGGTGGCAGCCACATCTGTTCGGGGTGGAGCAGTGGTGCCATTCCTGGGGTTTGAGACCAGGGCAGTACAGCCTGATCTGGGGGCAGGAGGCAGGGGGCAGAGGGTTAGGAGTGGCTCCCGGCGTTCCCTGCAGGGACTGACTCCCGGCTCTGCATTGCAGGCAGGACAAGCTAAAGATCCACATGCGGAAGCACACAGGGGAGCGGCCCTACCTGTGCATCCACTGCAACGCCAAGTTCGTGCACAACTACGACCTCAAGAACCACATGCGCATCCACACGGGCGTGAGGCCCTACCAGTGCGAGTTCTGCTACAAGAGCTTCACGCGCTCCGACCACCTGCACCGCCACATCAAGCGCCAGAGCTGCCGCATGGCACGGCCTCGGCGCGGCCGCAAGCCCGCCGCCTGGAGGGCCGCCAGCCTGCTCTTCGGGCCCGGAGGCCCAGCCCCGGAGAAGGCGGCTTTCGTGATGCCCCCCGCGCTGGGCGACGTGGGCGCCCACCTGGGCGGGGCCGCCATGTGCCTGCCGGGCCCCAGCCCCACCAAGCACTTCCTGGCGGCACCCAAGGGCACACTGAGCCTGCAGGAGCTCGAGCGGCAGTTCGAGGAGACGCAGATGAAGCTGTTCGGGCGCGCCCAGCTGGAGGCCGAGAGGAACGCAGGCGGCCTCCTGGCCTTCGCGCTGGCCGAGAACGTGGCCGCGTCCAGGCCCTACTTCCCGCTGCCTGACCCGTGGGCCGCGGGCCTGGCCGGCCTCCCTGCGCTCACGGGCCTCAACCACGTGGCCTCCATGTCTGAAGCCAACAACTAGTCCAGCTGCACTGTCCTCTCTCCCAGCAGGCCCACCTGCCCCATCCAACGGATCGGAACTTACTCCAAAACCACAAAGAAAAAAATGAAATATATGTGAGCAGCAACGGTGTTTTCCCGGCCTCCTGAGGTAGCTGCCTCCCTTTTGCTTCTGTCTGAGATGGGCATCTCTGCTAAGCTGGGCCAGCCTCTCCCTGACTGCCTGGCTCTCACACAGGACTCACAGGGTCCTAGCCTCGGAGGAGCTATGCCTGCAAGGAGAAGGCTGAACCAGAGGCAGACCAAATGCAGCAGAATGCGGGGAGGGGCCTGGGCACACCCCTGGCTGAGCCCCACAGCCTAAGGCAGAGTCCCTGCGGACACTGTTCCAGTGGGTCCTATTGGCAGGGAAGCCTCCTGGAGTCAGGAGCGAGTCTCCTGAGAGTCCAGGCCCATTTCTTCCTCACCATCCTGTGACCTTGAACGGGTTAGCTTTCTGTACCCCAGTTTCACACTCCTATAAAGGGGGGCTGGTGGTTTAGTTTTTCCTTTCCCACCACCCACCCGCTTGTACATGCCTGTTCCTCCAGAAGCAATTCTTGTGAGGGCAGCAGCGGATGAAAACGGCTGGAATAGGGGAGTTAGTTTTATCACACCCACCTCTGTATTAGCACAGGTGAGACATGTGGCCAGGCTAGCCTCCGGTGACAGAGAGAGAGCTGGGTGGGGATTGGCCGCAGCCCACAGGCAGCCTTGGGGAAGGCCACACATTCTCCTCTGTTCTCTGGGCAGCCTGCTATGCATGTCTGCGGTGACTTTAGCATTTAACCCACCTCCACACACCCCCCTCCAGTGCTGTAGGGCAAGCATGTCAAACTCGCAGCCCGAGGGCCACATGCCTCATTTATTTGGCCTGTGTTCGCCTTTGAGTTTGACATGCTTGCTGTAGGGAGTCTCTTGGGACTCCTAAAGTCAACAAAGAAGGGATGGGGACCCTGTCTTAACACCAGTCAACCAACCGCCAGCCTCTACTTTGATCCTGGAAATAGACCAAACTCCTGATTCCCCCAGTTTATCTGTTTGCTTTTCAAGTTGTGGGTTTCTCTTGGCTGCATTTGAACATCTTCAGCCCTTCCCTCCGGGGATGAAGCTGGGCCGCGTGGCTCCCCTCAGGGCAGGGAGGCCGAGCCTAGGCTCCAACATGGGTCTGAAGGGCTCCGGGAGTTGGGCCGTCCACACACTCTCCCTGGTTCTCGAGTTCGTAGCAGGTCCTGAGAAGGAAGACAGCTCTGCTGGCCCAGTGCCTTCCTGCTCTGTCCCCTCTCCTGCCTCCCCACTCTTTCCTTGCTGCGTTTGCTTTTGTGTCCCAGTAGCCAGGAAAGGAGGCACATTCTGCGCGCGGATCGCCCAGGCCGACTCTCCCAACCCCACAGCTCTGGGCTCCCGAGACTTTCCTCTTCTCGCCTTGGCTTCTTCCTGCAAACAACGAACAAAAAGGCCAGAGGAGACACGGACTCTATCACGCCCCCAGCTCCCCAGAAGAGACCCCTGACGCCACACACACCCCCAGATGCCGTTATGCCCAGAGGGGATTGATTGCTGTGGACACCCTCTTATCGTCACATGTCACTGCTTGGGCAGCCACCTCTTAGGTTCCTGTCGTCATTCCTGACACTTGCCGACATGCCCGTGTCCCCCCCAGCCAGGGGATTGGGGCTGACCCACACTTTGAAAGGAAACAGGGGGAAATGAACTCATTGGAATCCAGTGGTATCGGGCTTTTGTTTTTATTTTGTAAAGGTAACGCCTTCTTATAAACTCCGTTTTTTCAGATCACTGGTTAGTCCTCTTTGTTTTCTCTTGGCTGCAGTTTGGAGCTGTACATTGTAAAATATCCAAAGATGCTGAGTACTGTATGTTCAAGGAGAACTTGAAGCAAATGCGTTGTGGGGCAGGGGGTTGTTTCGTTTGGTTTCCCTTTTATTTTTTTTATTTCTGGATGTTCCGACTTCCATCTGTCTGTGGGAGAACTTTGGGATTTTTTCTATTTATAACTCTTTTCCTTATGCGATTGCTTTATGTGAAATGACACTCAACAAAGTTTGCCTTAGTGATTCAAGGGACAATCTTCCGTATCGTTGGTCGCACGCCGCATCCCGCCGAGAAAACTCTCAGCTGCTTTTCTGGCCTATTTATTAAGCAGTGTTCATTGACTTGATTAAATTATATTGAGAGGTGACCGCAACCAGCCAATCTGTAGACGTTCGTGGCTTAAGGTTTTGACGATTGGGTGTCATAACACTTGCAATAATGTCCAAGACACCTTTCCAAAACAGCACAACTCCTGGCCCTCATTTAGTCGTTTGGAGGACAGTGTTTTGAGGGAAAGAAAGCTAAACTTGCTCAATGCCCTGCTTGACGTGGACTCCCCCCGCCAGTTCTCATGCTGGTTGTCAGTGGGTGGTTGACTGATGGGGAGGCCAGCACTCAGCTCTTTAATGGTCTCCTGCATTTCAGCTTTGTGAGCTACTGTTTGGTCATAAGCTTTGGGACATCTGGGAGCCTGAGTGTGAGGTGTGTGTGTGTGTGTGTGTGTGTGTGTGTGTATGCGCATATACACACGCAGGTGCAGATACAGCCTATGGTGTGTGAGCAAGGGAACATCGAAGTGTTACTGACAGTTTCAACGCAACCAGTCCCACTGGCTCCCTGGTGTGACGTCCAGGGGGTCTGCAGGTGGCCCTGCTACCTGGGCCTCCTTCCTCGTGTTCCCTGGCACTGGAGTTGGACTTCTCTTCTCCCCTGAGCCTTTTCCCCAAACAGGGACTGCTGGATCCAGAAAGAGGTAAGGAAATACACTCTGTCCTTGAACGGGGTCAGCTCTACTCAGAACCCAGAGCACAGGTTCTGAGTGAAACTGTCCTTTGAACTGCATTTTCCGGATAACCAAAGCCAGCCTGGAGCCCCTTTTCTATGCCACTCCCCTTGCTTGCCATCGTAAGCACCCCTATAAACCTAGCGCAACACTTCTTGGTACAGAGGAAAGGACGAGCCTGGGTTTCAAATCCAGACCCCTCTGAGCTGTGAATCCTCAGGTTAATTACTTGTCTACTCTGGTCTTTACTCCCCTCTCCTCTAATAAAAAGGAGGTTGAGTACACCAGTGTTTCTCCGAGTTCTCTACCCAAACACCCCTCAGCAGAGGGAACCAGCCCATTGAGGGGCGGAGGACTGAACGCTAAAGAAAGAGCCCTGAGTAACCTTTGCAGAGTGTAGAAGTCCTCTGAAGTCTCATGTTCTGGCTCTGGCCCAGAGCTTGCCCTTCAGAGGAGCGAGCAGGGCCTCTGAGGTGTCCATCTGCAGGGCCACATCCAGACAAGCATTTTCTCCCACCCGTTCCTTCCCTCCTAGGACCTGCCAGCTCTTCCTCCCGGAGGTCCTCTGAGCTACTGCTGTGCGTATTTCCAGAAGCATCACCACTGGGTATCCTCCTTCCCCCCGTGTATACCCGCCCTTCTGAAAGCTGGGGGAGTTGGAGCTTCTAAGGGAAAGAGAGAGGGCGGGGCAGGGAGGCCTTGTCTGACACAGGCCCCTCCTCTGCAGATATGTCCTTTCCAGGAGCAGCCAGGGAGGAGGCCCTACAGGAGGGAAAAGCTACCTGCACACAGAGTCCCTCCAGGGACCTGGGACAGGCTCTGAAGTCAACCATGTTACTATCAGCGGCCCCACCTCCCGACCCCCCAGTGCACTTCTCTCTCTTCCGGTGCCCTTTCCTACCCCAGCTGCCCTTCAGGATGTAGGTGCCCTCCTGTCTGTCCCAACCCTGACAAGAGCCATCCAAGGTACATGCGACTCACGGGCTCCCTCTCCTGACCTCAGCAGGCCCTGTGCCTCCTTCAGGCTGGAAAGAAATGCCCTGAGCCAAGCGATGTCAGGCCTCAAGCAGCAAATCGGGCGGCTAATTTGGACAACTGGCCTTGAATGCAGACCAGTGGGCAGTTACCAGCCAGCCTGGGCCCCCTGCTCCCTCACCTCTCCCCACCCTGCATCCCAGATGCAGGGGGCCTATAGCCGCCTTCCCTCCCTTCAGGTTTGCAGTGCTGAGGACTGACATACATTTCCAGGAATTGATGGGGAGAGGACTCCCTGGGGAGGCCTCACTCCCTTTCCCTCCTCACTACATCCTGGGCAGAGGTTTGGTGACCTCGGTCAGTAGCACCCACATGGCCTGAGCCAAAAAAATGGGTCCAGAAATGGCCTCACAAATAAGGCCAAGATACCTCCAATCTGGACAACCCTGGAAAGCCTGAAAACTGATCACTTCACCTGCAATCAGACATGTACACACACATACATGCACACATGCGCACACACAGTCATCAGACAAATAATACGCAGGCTGATGTCATCCTCCTTGTAACAATAGGAGACGTGGCAGTGCATGGACAAGACCCGGCAGAGCCACCTTCCCCACGGTCTCCCTGCTGGAATATTTATAACACACTCTCTCACTTTCCTCCCCGTGGTTCCTCTATTTAACCATGAACTCTAGCCCTGACGACAGAAGCAAATGAGTAAACAAATCATTTTCTGGAATAAGGAAGGAAGAGAGAGAGAGAGAGAATCAGACCCCTTTCTGGTGTTCCTCTAAAAATTAACAAATTAAGCGCGAACCCTCCGAGTAACCTAAGTGCCTTCTCGGAGGATTTGGAGTCCATTGATGAGCTGGGATTCAGCCCCAGGAAGCACGCACCATAAATACACGTCCCTGTTTGTATCAGTCAGAGTTTCGTCAAACACCAGAACCCACTCTACGCAGCTAGAGTAGCAAAGGCGTTTATAAAGGGAAGTAAGTCTCTCACAGAATTTCCACCAGGGCCAAAGAGCCAGGCCTCAGGGCCACCAGATCAGCTGTGCAGGTTGTGTACGGCACAATAGCAGCACTGTTGAGGGGTGCCCTTCACACCTTACACTGATGTGCACATATTTTACAATATACATTAGATTTGTATATCACAGCAGCTTCCCAGCAGATGGCAGTAATGTGTCTAGAAGGGGTTCCCTGGTCTAATTTTGCACAAAGTCCATGGCCTGGAAGCGAGGAAGCAGGGAGAACCCCACACTGCAGCATCAGATTGCTCCTACGAGATGTGATTGCTGCTGCTGCTGCTGCTGCCAGGGACAGACCCCACGTTCACCCCACGAACACGAGGCCTGCTGGGGGCACTGGGACTCTACCCTTCTCCCCAGAAAACAGAGTTCACGTGTCGGGACTTGCAGTGCTTGGTGCTGGTGCATCTGATTGGGAAAGCCATGCCTCTGTTGACTGCAGGTTGACTGGGAAAGTAAGCTTCTGGCTTCGACCTGTCTTTCTCCTCCGTGCAGAGTTCCAGGTGACCGGGCAGGACTCAGAGGCTCCCTCCAGTCTGCATTCAGACACAGCCCTCACCCTGGGGACGCTGACAGACTGACCCATGACTCCTGTCCAGGGGGTACCGGTGTTCCTCAGCATCCTTGCTCTGAGTCTCTGATCATAAAAAGGAGGTGATAACTCTGCTTGGAGGGTCTCTGATGGGGTTCCAGGGGGCATAGGGAACCCCAGCCCTGCCTGCCACCTAGTGCCTCCTCGGTCAATGTTGGTCTTCTTTCTTCTTTCCTCTGTGATCCATCAGTAACGTTGAGAACGGTGGTGCTTATTTATGTTTCCTCGCCTTTTATTCTTCAAATGGAAAAGGAAGGAGGGGGCGAAGAGTAGAGGGGAGGGGAGGAGGGGAGGAGGAGGAGATGCACTCATTACTAATCCCAGTGATTATCTGAGTTGTTGTTTTGGATAATCTGACGATGGTGGTTAATCAATTGCCAGTTCCTGTGGGAAAGCTGGGGGAGGAAGTGACAAGGACGTCCTCTTTTTCAATCAGAATGTGAGCTGGTGATTTCTCAGAGTTTGCTGGCATGCAGAGCTGTTTGAAGGCACCCAGGGAGACCCATTCAACTGCAGAACTTTGATTACATGTGGCTGGAGCCTCCTCTCCAGATGCTGCCCAATTACAGCCCAACCTCCCTGGGCTCCCCGGGGCCCAGTGGGGACCTCTCTGGGGCTGACAGAGCCCTGGGTAGGGAGGCCAGCAGAGGCTGCAGTGCCTGTGCCACATGTTGGGGAAAAGGAATCACAATCAGATCCTAAGGATTAGGCCTGGGAAGATGGGAAGAATCCTTAGCACTGCCTCTTGGCCTGGCAGCCAGGCTCCTGCCCTGGCCCCATGCTTTACAGGGCTCCCGTGGGGCATGGAATCTGAGGAGCCAGGAGCCCATGCCCCTTATGGACAGAGGGTGGGTAGGGTACTTGGGACCCTCTATTCCCTGTTGCCAGCACCTCCATGGACCTCCCCCGGGTGTTCCTTCCTGAGGGCAGGTTGTTGCTGGCATCCCTCTGCCTACACTGAGGGGCAGCGGGGGGGGGGGGGGGGGGGGGGCTGTTTGTGGGGAGGATAGAGAGAACTTGGCCATGTGGATCCATTGTTCACACACAAGACCTCTCAGTGTCCCTAGCAGAGCGAGGGGCAGGAAGAGGAGGGGCTGGGGGGCTGCCAGCCAGCAGACTGGCTCTGCCCTTCTAGAACCCCAAGGATCTGAGGATCTAACTGGGATCTGGCTTTCCAGGTCTCTGTGCTTGTCAGGATAGGAGGATAGAGCAGAGTTTATTTAACAGCTTGTTGGTTGGACTTCTGTGTTTAAATATTTATTTTTAAAATATATTTTTGGAGATTGAACCATGGCCTCCTGGTTCATAGGTCAATGCTCAACCACCAAGTCACATTGGCTGGGCTGTGTTTAAGTATTTAGACATGACACGTGGACATCTATCTGTATTCTAGCCCAGGTAGGGAAAGATGGAGGGAAAGTTGTGGTGGTCCCATAAGTTCTATAAAGGAAGGGCGGAGGACACCCCCCCGCCCCCCCGTGTGAAAGTCCGGCAGGTGGTGAGGACATGGGGGGGCTGACACTGCATTTGCCCTGACTTCACTTGAAGTTGCCTGCCCTTTGTTGAAGGAGCCAGAGACGGTAGGGTGCCAGCAAGAAGGTGTCATCCCCTCCCATTACTTCCCTTCACCAACTCTGCTGGGTCTTCCTTCTCTGACTCTCCATTTCAAGAAGATCCCAAGCATTTTCTGGGCATGCTCAGTAAAAGAAAAGTCTCATTTTCAGTAATCTAAACAGTCCAGCCTAACCCAATATCAAAACTTCCCTCTCACCCATCACTGCATTCCCTTCCCAAGGTCCTTCATGCAGGTTCTGGAGCAGTGGGGACAGGAACAGGGACTCCATTCATCTGTTCCGCTGCTATAACAAAGTACCACAGACTGAATGGCTTATTAACAACAGAAATTTGTTTCTCACAGTTCTGGAGGCGGGAAGTCCAAGGCCACGATGCCAGCATAGCCAGGTTCTGGTGAGAGCCCTCTCCTGGTTTGCAGATGACTACCTTCCTGCTGTGTCCTCAATGGCAGAAGGCCCAGAGGAGAAGCAAGTTCTCTCATAACTCTTGCAAGGGCACTAATTCCATCCATGAGGGCCCCATCCTCATGACCTCACCTAACCCTAATTACTTCTCAAGAGCTCTTCCTCCTAATTCCATCACATGGGGGTCAGGTTTCAACATACACATTTTGAAAGCATTCAGTCCACAATAGTTGCATTTCACCCTTTGCTCCATGTCCTCAAACACACACCAGTGACTGTTTCTGGCTCCTCTGGGGGTCAGCAGAGAGGAGAAAGGCAGCAAAAGGGTAAGGTCACACTGCAGATGGACAGTGCCCTCTCAGTGGCAGATTGTTCTCTCCCCATTGGGAACTCCAACCTTACACTGTTCCCTGATGGAAAAGAGGCCCCTTGCCCTAACTGGTTTGGCTCGGTGGATAGAGCATTGGCCTGCGGACTGAAAGGTCCCGAGTTCGATTCTAGTCAAGGGCATGTACCTTGGTTACGAGCACATCCCCAGTAGGAGGCGTGCAGGAGGCAGCCGATCGATGTTTCTCTCTCATCGATATTTCTAACTATCCCTCTCCCTTCCTCTCTGTAAAAAAATCAATAAAATTTTTTTTGAAAAAAAAGAAAGAAAAGAGGCCCCTCTAGCTGAGTTCCTAGAATACTTACGGTAATCCCACAGACCCACCTGAATCCTGATGGAAAGGAGTGGAGAAGGGCTTAAGCCCCTCCTTCATGCCACTTGGAGCCGAACTAAACATCCCCCTCCCTGCCTTCAGGTGAGTCTTCGCAATTGCATGAGCAGCCTCGCCTCCCAGCGTTGGTCACTCATGAATGGAGACAAATGACAGAAGGGGTGCTGGTGCCTTACATTGCTGCAGGCTCCACTGGGTGACCAGCTGGATTGGCAACATTCTGACCTTTAAAATTCCTCTCCCTGGGGCAAGGCTGTAGACCCTGGTGAAAATCAATTATAACCTCCAGCTTGATTTTATTTGGACATCAAAGGCGAGCGCCTCTTTAATCTTTATAGTGAGACATACATAACCGAGAGCCAACAAGAGCGTGTGTCTGGGGACTTGGCCAGGCTATTCATTCTCCTTTGAATGTAGCTGTCAAGGTTCTTGTATACGAGCCAGAGGAGACTGGCAATGAAGGAGAAAGCGGATTTATTTGAAGGATATCGCAGCTCAAGGACTGACGGGAAGTGGGAGCATCAGAAAACAGGGAGGAAGCAAAAGGGGCAGAGAAGGTCGGCACCATCACGACCAGCGTGAGAAGCTGCTCCTCCATGAATAGGGCCCCATGTGAGTGTCACCGTCTCCAGATGCGAAGTCCCAGGCAAAAGCGTCCGTGTGGCCAAGGCAATAGCATAGGTCCCCCAGCGTCAGCTGCAAGAGGCAGGGAAAGATGGTTCCTGGCCCTCCGAGCTCCCGCTCCCTTTAATACTCGCTGAAGGAGGCTCTCCAATCAGGAGGGTGACTGAGTGCCGGGTCCCCAGAAAGTGACAGAGGTCAAGCTCAGTCAGTGTGCGTGGCCTGAGAACCACCGTCACACTCCATTACTCTCATATGTTCATACGAGAAACAAACATCGCTGTGGCTTCAGATGCCAACAGCAGAGGCCAACCATTGGTTTAGAGTTTTTGTATTTCAAAGCCACTTGTTTATGATTTGGGGATTTGGGAAAGTCTCCTTGATCGTTTCTCATTTCCAACCCTTTATTTCCACTGCTCAGGATAAGACGGGTGGGGTTACCAGAAATTAGGAGGCTGGTTTCCAAGACTTCCCCTGTCACCGACTCTCTGTGCGACCAGGAGAAAGTTACCTCAACTCTAAATCTGTATTTTCTCACCTGGAAAACGAAGGGACAGAGGAAATAATTGCCAAGACTTCTTTCTGCTCTCACACCCCGAGATTCCATGCTTCGGTGCCAAGGAGCATTTGAAAAGGGCCTGGTTCCCCGAGGCCATCCTCATCTCTCTCCAGAGCTGCAGTCGCCTATTCCGCAGGATGTGCATAACCTCAGGTTGTTTGATGTAAATCTTAGTGAGAATGACTCCACTCTGGGGCCAAAATCACCCCCTGGAGATGCCATGCCAGTCAAATTACCAAACAGCACAGGAAGAGCTCCTGCTTTCATCTTTCCTGGGCGGGAAAATTTGCTAAATCTTATTTTCTCATCTATCCATCCATCCATCCTTGCTGACATACAGACGCACATACACACATGTTCCTGTGTTCGCATCACCGTGGCTCAGAGCTGCATCTGTAACTATATCCGTAAAAAGCTCTTTTTCGCGGGCTGTGCCTTACCTAGAGCCGCAGAACCAGTTTCTTTTCTTTCTATTCACACTGCAGTTTCCCTTTGCTCTCTATGTTGGACGTGTCTTAGCCGTGCCTGCTGACATCTGGGGTGACGACTATGGACGGTGGGGAAGAGGAGGAACGGTGGGAGGGGAGTCTGATGAAGGTGCCTTTGAGGTGAACACTTGCAGGAGCCTACATAGATATCTGCATCTGATTCCAAGTTTTGTCTGAAGATAAATTACATTTTCATGACCCCAGTCAATGCTGTACCTTGATTTCTGAAGGGAGGCCAAATTCCCAGCAGCCCCCGGGGGCACTGTGGAGGCAGCCCTGCCGAGAAGTGCATCAGGGCAACGGCAGGGATGTGGGAGCCCCAGCGGGGATCCCATCCCCGTGTCTTCTCTCAGACCCACCCTTCCACCAGTCCCTAAACAGAACTCTTAGTGATGAAAAGTGTGTCCATGAACCAGGCATATTATAGTATAGAAAACCCACAGACTTTTCTCATATTAGTGACCAGAAAATCTGCAATGCAAGTATTTTGAAATCCATCCCAGGCCATGCTTTTCTAAGGTTCTCCATGGGCCTCTCAGACCAGCCCTCATAGCAGCTGGCAGGTGGGAGAGCCGGCATCCACAGGTGCAGCCTGTGCCCCTCCAGCCCCCCTGGGAATTAGGTCTAGAAGAGCAGGATCCAGCAAAAGGCCTGCTGTGGTGGCAGGGGCAAGGCACGGCGAGGTCATCCAGTTCCTCCCAGGTGAAGGGAAGCAACAGCAGCCTTTGTGCTGCATGGGTGCGTGCACTTCAGCAGCTACAAAAAGCAAGATTCATGACGTGCTTTCAAGCCAGAATTCAGCAGGCATCTTTCCTTATGTGAGCTGCATGGGAACGCTGCCTTTGTGTGATCCCAGCCTTTGACCTAAGTGGGATCCCTCACAGAAAAATGGGGCTAAGTGTCCACTTCCACCAACCGCCAACTAGGATATCGTGGACCTAGCCTTCCATGGACGTCGTCCCGTACAAAGTCTGGGGAAATTTCCTTAATGCATTTTTATTGATTTCAGAGAGGAAGGGAGAGGGAGAGAGAGATAGAAACATCACTGATCGGCTGCCTCCTGCACGCCCCACACTGGGGATCTATCCCACAACCAGGGCATAAGCCCTGCCTGGGAATCAAACCATGACCTCCTGGTTCATAGGTGCACGCTCACCACTGAGCGTCCTCCCCCTGCAGCCTCCTGCCGTGGCTGATGGAGTCTACCAATGCTCCACCAGCAACATCGCCTGGGACCCTGGAGCGGGGCAGGCACCATGGGCTTCCAGGCGCATGCCCAGGAGGAGTCTGCTCCATCTAAAGCGGAGGCTCCAAACGGGAGATAACCCTCTGCGACGCCCCTCCATCCCCCCCCTCCCCAATCCCCAAACCCCAAACCCCACCCCTGCCTCCAGAAGCAGTCCCCGTGCGCTCAGTGCCCAGGGCGTCCACGGCGGGCGCTGGGACCAGGACAGCAGAGGAGGGGACTGGGACCGGGAAGGAACCTGGGAAGGAGCCGTCCCGCCAGCCGCCGCCAGCCCTGCTGCGCCCCCGTGTGGCCTCCGCGCGCATCTGCGTCGCGCGCGAACAAAGCCCGCAGCGGCGAGGGCGGGGCTGGAGGGGCGGCGAGTCCTAGGGGTGGAATCCCAGGCTCGGGAGCTCGGGAGCTCGGGCTCTCAGGCCCCAGGTCCAGATGGGGTTACCCCTGGCCGGGCTGACGCCCCAAATAAAAGAATCCGCGATTCTAGCCCTGACTGCTTTGGCTCAGTGGATAGAGCATCAGCCTGAGGACTCAAGGGTCCCAGGTTTGATTCCGGTCAAGGGCATGTACCTTGGTTGCGGGCACATCCCCAGTAGCGGGTGTGCAGGAGGCAGCTGATCTATGTTTCTCTCTCATTGATGTTTCTAACTATCTCTCTCCCTTCCTCTCTGTAAAAAATCAATAAAATATATTTAAAAAAAAAATAAGAAACCGGGATTCTAGACGTGGCTGCTGGAGATTGCTCTTAGGGGAGCAAATAAGGAGGGGAGACAGCGCTGCGACGCCCCACCCACTGGAAAGATCACCCCATCTCCTGCCCTCTGCCCCCTGCCCCTTGCCCCCTGAAGCTTCAGGCCCAGCTCTGGTCAGCGGACAGACAGCGACTCAGAGTGTGAGGGCGAGAGAGGGAAGGGCGCCCTGCCTGGGAACAGGAGCTCCTGGCCTCTTAGCGAGGTCCCACAGAGCCCTGCTGGGTGGCAGCAGACACCACCCCGCCTCTGGGGCCTGGGTCTTGGACAGAAGTTAGCAAGGCGCAGACAAGCACGTGGGAGGGTGTCCACCACCCAAGGCTCCTGTGCACACCATCCACCCCACACCCCCCTGGGACTGGCCGCAGGGCCTGTGCTTGACCCGGTGGGTTCGTGCAGAAACTGAGAACCTGGGCATATTCTTTGTTCCTTCCTTCGTTTCTCTTTCCTCGTTTGCATCCTTTGAAATATGGGTGAGCAAGCGGATGGCTGCACAGCTCGCTCATGGCCGGTGACTTCAGTTTCCATTCTTTTCGCTCCAGCTGGGCTGGGCAGCTGCTGAGCAGAACACCTTTGCAGGGTGAGCAGAGAAAGGTCACCTACTGGGTGTTGGGCTGTGCACCACCGTCTCTTGCCCAGATGGAACATGCTCAGACTCCACTGGCCACACCACGAGGCTACAGGGGAGGACGGAAGTGGGTGGACTCTGTCCCATTTCTCCTCTTGCCCGGGACATGGTCAAAGGTACTCTGTCTGCAGCAGGGAGTCTTCTGGGAAGCACACTGGTACCATCTCCGTCCCAGCAGCTGGGCCCAGGAGCCTCGGGGTTCAGGCTGCATGGCGTCTGGGCGCTATCCAGGGGCCTCTGTGTCATTTCCTGGAGACCTTCGCACACAGAGGTTGGTAGGTGGGGCAGCCTGTGAAGGCCCAGCCTTGCTGGGAACCGGGATAGCCTCTGAGGAAAAGACGTCAGCCGTTGCCCTGGGACTCGCCTTCTCACAGTTCTGCCTCTAATAGTCCCCGCAGATTAAGATCCTGGTTCTAGGCCAACACCCTCACTTTGCAGTTGAGAAAACCAAGACCCAATGAAAGGGCTGGCAGGCCCTTCTAGTGAGCGACACAGTTCTAGAGTCGGGGTCTCTCTCAATCCTCCATGGCAGGCAGCTTCTTATACCAACATTAACTATTTATTGCTTTCGCCCTCCTTTATCTCTCTCTCTCTCTCTCTCTCTCTCTCTCTCTCTCTCTCTCTCACACACACACACTCACACTCACCGTCTCAGCAGTGCAGCTGCTTGGGCCATGGCAGGGGGATCCCACATGAGCAGAGGCTCAGACCACAAGCAGAACCTTGGGGAGCTGCAGCTGCACAGCAAGAAGGTGGGGTTCTGTCCTCCCTCCCAGGGGACCAAGAGGCTGGGAAAGTGAAGGGAAGGTCAGGTCAAAGAAGAGCAGCCTCCTGGGCAGGGCCTGCTTGCTCTGCCCTCCAAAGGGAGGTGGCAGGATGTCCGCCACCGAGGGAGCCCTTGGGGTCCAGCCCCCAGAGCCTGGATACAGTGACTTCATCAGACATTTCCAGCTTTTATGATCTGCCAACAAGGCCCTCCAGTGACGCAGGCTGACCTTCCCTGGCAGCCCATTTTCCCGGGCACAGTGATCTCAGCCCCGTTGGAATGCCACTGCCCTTCGCACACCCCTTCTCAGGCCACAGGCCGCAGGCCACAGGAACAGGCCGGGGCATGGCCCAGGGGCCAGCAGGAGTGGCGTGGCTAGAAAAGGACAGGAAGTCCACAGGTGAGCGGGGGATGTCACCCAGGAGGCTGGGAGGCTGGAAATGGGAGCAGGGAGCACTCAGCCTTGGAGAGATATGAGAGCGGACTTGAAGGGTCAAAGGAGCCATGACCAGTTGCTCGCCAGGTCCTCCAGCCTTAGAATCTCCCTCTGTATTGCCTTCCTAGATTCAGGGGTCTCACACAGCCACTGTCTCCCTGTGCATATGCACACACATGCACACACACACACACCAGACTTCCACATCCAGGTGACAAGCCACTAGTACTGCATTCAATCCTGGACTGGGTGGAATGGCCTTGGGCAAGTTGCTTCCCCTCCCTGAGCCTTGGTTTCTTTGCGGGGGATGGGAATGACACTAACAGAGTCTTCTTCATAGTGCTGTGGTGAACCAACAATAAGGTCCTACATGATGCTTTCTTATAGGAAGTGTTCGGAAAAGGGTAGTCATCATTGTTGCCTTTGTCTCCCAAGTCAGTACACAGAGGTTCCTGGCAAAGACAGCGATGGGTCTCCCAGTGCGGCTGTTGGGAAAGGGCAGCAACATTTGTGTGATCATTGGTCTAGCCCATTACACTTTAGGCTCCAAGGAATGATCTCCCTGTTTGAACAAAAGACACTCCTGACTCAGAGTGGCACAGCCAGGAGATGGCAGATGACGGTTTCAAGGCAGTGCTTTGCTGCCCAAAGAAAGCCCCGTAGTTCACCGACCTCTCTGTTTCCAGATTTTTGGACTCAATTATGCATAGTTGCATTAATTAGATGAACAGAGCATTGCTCCCTACGTGACCCTGATCTAGGTACTGTCTGCATTCAAAAGAGGAAGGGATGGTTGGGAAGAGCAACAAACACACAAAACTATTCAAATAAGTATATAGACTCTACAGCTATCAGCTGTAGATAAGTATATTTTACAAAGGCACAGCAGTTCATTTTGTGCCTGGAAGCAGTAGTGAGGCTATAGAGTGAGCTGTTATAACAACGAGGCCTACCATGACGATGCTACACATTTCTCTCTCTCTCTCCCATGATATCTGAAGGTAGTGGCTCAGGGATCCAAGTTCTGTCCCTCTTGTTCTCTGCCATCCCATCTCTGCCATTCTCAGGCAGGGGTTCTCCCACTCTATTGATGAGAACTTAATTGTGTGGGCATGAGCGCTAGCTGTAAGGAGAGTGGGCGAACAAGGTCTCTAGTTTTGGGACCATTTGCCAAAATTCTATCGTAGGGAAGGAAGTGGGGGGGGGGGGGAATGCTGAGGTGTACAATGTGGAGTTTTCTTAGCTGTGAAAGTGGGAGGTGGAAATACAGTCGTTTCTTTTTTTTTTTCTTTGATCATTCAATGTCTTTTTCTAATGAAATCGCAAATGTAGACAAAAGCAGAGTATCTTGGTGAAGTAAGAAAGGCAGGGGGCCCAGGGTCCTGCCGGCCTGGCCTCCCCGTTCCTGATCCTTTCCCTAAGGTGGTTCCCTGAGGCACCTCCCAGGAACCCCCAGGCCTAGAACAGTTCGCAGCTCCTGGTTTGGAGTGAGTATCTGAGGCCCTTTCCAAACCTGCCTTTCCCTGGTGTGGCTGTGGCCCTGAGCAAAGGCCGTGTTAGACACTCAGCAAGGGCTGCATGATCTCCCAAAATACCCACATCTCTGTGGGTGAGGTAGGAAGGGCAGGAAAGGCTAAAAAATCCCAGTGGTTGGTTGAGGAGTACAGTGAACACAGGAAAAAAGGTGACATTCGGAAACACTCTTTGGAAAGGCAGAATTTTAAGAGTCGGTCACACTTACTTCATATCGTAACTCTACCACTGCCAGCTGTGTGGCCTTCTGCACGTGACCTCTCTGACCCTCCGTCTTCTCATCTACGAAGTGTAATGACCCGGTAAAAATCTCTGTGAAAATTCAATGAGATAAGCACTTAATACAGGATCTAGTATACAAAGTACCAGTAAATGTTTTGTTGTTATTATTAACTAAAGGTGGGGATCTTTAAACAAAAATTTTTGCAGAGATTCCTGCAAACCACTCAGAAAAGTGCAGAGATTTCAACTTTAAATCAGAGAACGGAAAGGGCACAGGCTTAGCTTTTAGATATGTGGTTCCATATCCCTCTCTGCTAGTGCCTCATTTCTGGGTTTCTTCTACAGAAAAATAAACAAACGCCTCAATCCCATTTATATGAAATATCCGGAATAGATAAATCTGCAGAGACGGGAGTAGACTGGTGGCTAACTGGGAGCTCGGGGAGAGTGGGACATAAGGAGAAACTGCTTAATGGGCACGGGGGTTTTATTCTGCAGTGATGGAAATGTTTTGGAACTAGCTAGAGGTGATGTTGGCACCATATTGTGAATGTACTCAGTGCCACTGAACTACTCTCTCTAAAATAATTTTGCCCTGGATGGTGTGACTCAGCGTTGTCCCATGCACTGAGGGGTCGCTGGTTAGATTCCCACTCAGGGCACATACCCAGGTTGCAGACTCAATTCCCAGTGGTGGGGGCAGGTGGGGGGGACGTGCAGGAGGAAGCTGATGGATGTTTCTCTTTCCTTATCCTTCTCCCTTCTTCTCTCTCCAAAATCAATAAAAACATATTTAAAAATACAATAAACTAGTTAATTTTATGTTATGTGGATTTCACCTCCATAAGTTATCAAACGTTTAAGAATTGTGTGATATAATTCAGAACCACTGAGGACTTTAGCTGGATTGCTCTGCAGGAATTTGCAAATACGTTTCACGGATGTGTGACCAGATGTAGATACAAGTTAGCACCTTTTCTTTTTTGTTTAAAAACAAGTAAATGAAAAATGATTGCCCATAGTAACAGAAAACTCAGACGTCCCTCCAGAGACGTGTGCCCAGAATTGCCCGGGGCTTCCTTATTCAAAGGACTCAGACGGGGATGCAAATACCAGGCAGAGAGACCTGCCAAGTGTGCTCCATTGAGTCTTCTTGCTGCTTCCGTGGCCGCCCAGGGCGGAGCACAGCCCCGTGGATGCTCGGCCAGTGTTGTAACGACAGTATCCATGCTAATAGTGTTACTGACAGTAAGCAGCACTGTCAGGACCACAGAGCCCACATCCAGGGCTCTGCTCCCAAGCTGCACTCCTGCTGTTTACTCCCGCGCTCGCCCACTGTTTCTCCAGCACAGTCTCTGTGCCGGAGGGTCTGGTCGAGAGAGCCTTCTGGCCTCAACTTTTCCTAGAGCCTCTGGGCCCAGGCGATGGGTGGGTGAGCAATGTCCCCTTTCCTCCTGCCTGATAACTGTGACCCCCACGTAAACTTACTTCCTCCCCAGCCACCAACATTAAGAAGACATAACAGAAGAGCCGCGCTGGTCCAGCCGCAAAAGGTCTTACTGTTCACTTTCTCCCAAGACAATTGGTGCCTTTGCAACTTGAGACATTCGCGTATGAAGAATAGCCCCTACAAGACACCTCTCTGCTTCAACTAAGACCAGGAAGCAACTGACTCTATCATAACCATCTTCATCATCCTCATTACTATCATCATCAATAGCTAATATCTGTTGCATGCTATGTGCCACGCCCTCTGCTCTCTGACTATAACCTGTGAGCTAAGTACTATTATTGACTCCATACTTCAGGTAAGGAAATGAGGCTTTGTCATTCACCCCACCCAGGTAGACTACGTACAAAAAAATGTAAATCGTCTACGCTTTGAGAGCAGTGTTTATTAAAATACATTTCATTTTCACAATGTCATAGAATCTACAGCTATTAGCTGTTCAAGTGTGTACACATTTTGGGGGACACATATCTCATTTGGGGAAGACAATTCGTGGAATCACTTACCTTACTTTTTTAGTCTTGCCGCCCGTATTGATTCTTTCTGTGACTCTCCGTTAAGCACATTTAGGAAATACTAAACAAATGGTAACGAGTTGGTAGGAACGGTATTGGACTAACAGTTGGAGACCCAAGCTTTAGTCCCAGCCATGCCGTTCTTTTGATGCATAAATTCGGGAGAAATCACATCACCTCTCTGCGCCTCAGTTTCCCCAGCTGTGAGATGACAGGTGGACTGAATACTGTCTAAAAGTCTGTCCTTCCGTGTACCAGCCACACTTTAAATCTCAAATCCATGAGGCACGGCAGCGTGTGTGCGCACCCACGCGTAAAGCACTTCAGGAGCAACTGCTTGGCCACACCATCCACGTGTTGATTCCTCCCGGCGACCTGAAGGGAGGGAACCTCTCAGGAAAGATTAGGGCCTTGAAGATGATGACTGTGAGATCCCTGGGTGAGCCCGACGCTCTTACCCCAGGGCTGGTTATTGGATCACTTCTGACTCATGTCTCCTGGCTGGTCTTCACTGGCTTGTTAATGGCTTGTGCTCTTTCTCCCTCACTTCCTGCTCTTGTCCATTCTTGTTCCTTTCAGGAATGGTGGGGACTAAATGTCACTCTTCTACTGGGAGAGAAGGTTCTGCCTGCGGAGACCCAGGCCCCTCATGCTCTCCTTGCTTTGGTCCAGACACATGGGTTGTAGAAGGCAGAAGCTGATTGTAACAGCTGCCATTTTTTCATCTCCTGGGCAGCCAATTATTTAAGTATGGCATGTCCTGTGCATGGGTGCTAGTCAATTTCTCATGATGTGACTCTTCCACTGTAATGGGGGGTTGGGGGGAGGGGAGGGGAGGGAAGAGCAACCCTCCCCTCCCCACCCCCCCACACACATTTCAAAGTTTCAAAAATCTTGTAAAACCCAATGTAGATGAAATAATGATGAAACAGATACTTTGCAATGCCACCGATGAAAGTACAAGTAGGTATGACCACTCTGGAAGGCAACAGGACAAATGAATCAAACGTTTTAAAGAACGCACACCTTTGAAGGAGCCAGTGTTTCCTATGAGAAAGTTGAGGTCCAAGAAATAGTCATAAGAATGGCAACATTTAGATATGAGGCTGTTCACTAAAGCATGTTTGTAATCAAAAACTGTTGAGCACAAAGCAAATTTCCAAGAACAGGGGACTGCAAAACTAAATTACGGTGCATCCATTACAAATCATGTTATAGGAGAACATTTAACGACATGAGAAAATGCTCATGGTACTGAGTTAAGCGAGAAAAACTTGGGTTCCAAAATAGTACAGGTAGGATAACTCATATATATGTGTGTGTGTGTATATATATATATATATATACACACACACACACACACACACACGTATGTATATATATGTATATGTATGTGTGTGTGTGTGTGTATATATATATATATATATATATATATATATATATATATAGCAAAACATAACAAAGTAAGCATACATGCCAAAATGTCAATAGTGGAATAATATATGATGCCTAGTTTCTTTTTTTATATATACCTTTTTAATATTTTAACTTTATGAAACAGGAGAAAATATCTATATGAACATACATAACTTAAAAAACAAAACACGTTCAATACATCTTTGTGTCCCAGGTCACCAGGCAAGAGAAGGGCAGGCAGGGGGTAAGTTTTCCTTCTAGGAACAAGCCATTGTTTCCTTCTGACCATGCTACCCTCTTACTTTCTGCTCCTCATTCTTCTACTGCGAGGCCTTGGCAATCCTGCAGGTGGTGGTGGTGGTGGTGGTGGTGAAGCATGGGGGCTATGAGTCATTCCACCAGACTGCCCAGGCTTCAGGCTGTCCCTCACCAGTAACCCACTCCTGTCTGAGATACTGCAAGAGCTGACTGTGCAAACCTTCCCCCAGTGTTCAGTGGCCTCATGTTGGTAACTTGGAACTGACCATGATGAGAGTATTTACACTAGAAAATAGGCAAAAGCCACAGTCAGGGTTTTTCCGGACACTTTGGGTGAGTCCCGCAATCGGTGTTTTCACAAGCCCTGCAGGTAATTCCGGCACACAGTGAAGTGTACGGTGGGCAGGACAGCCCTAGGCCCTGGGAAGGACCACGCATACCCGCAGGTGAGGGGGCCAGGACCAGGGCTGCCCCTCTCTAGATCTGGCTTTGCCAAACACAGAAATCCTAAACTTACCCCTGCCCACCAGAGAGCACATTATGACACAAATCGCAAAGGTCCCACCACCTCCTGTTCTCCACTTTTCCATGGGTAAGTAGATATCAAAGACCATAAAGCCCTCGATCCTGAAAAGACTCTGTGCCTCGGCCTGCTCCCACACAGACAGCTAAATTCAAGTGGTACAGAAGGAAGTCATTCTGTTACTCTGAGGGAAGTATCAAATACCGGAAGTTCAATCATCCTCCACCTCTTCTTTTCCACCGTGCTTTGCTGTTTTCCTAAATAAATGCTTTGTCGTCCTCTTAGGTGATCAACCCAGCACAGAATTGCTACTAAGAAGTGGCATATGTTTTCATCCAAGGCCTCCCAAGCAAACCTTGGCAGCTGTGGTTCCCCAGAAACAGCCTTTTGCGTATTCCAAGCAGGTGGTGAGGACAAAGGGTCCCTGTTGATACTAGTCTCTTGCCGTGGGGAACCATCGAGGGTCTGTGAGAACAAGACAGATAATCGGGGCCGTGGTCTGACACCCACAGCACAGATGGGGCATGGGTACCAACGCTCTTGATTTGATTGGTCCCTGGACTCGACCAATGCTCTGAATGGGTGGGCGGCCCCTTGCCAGCAGGGCAAAGTCATTTCTTTCCCCTTTCTCCCCTCCAAAGCTTAGGTCCGGCTGGAGTGTCTTGGTCTCTGTGCTGCTGAAGCGAGCGCATGGATCATCTTGGGATCCACACGTCTCCAGGCATCACCTCCTGCCTTTCTGACCATCACCTCTCCTCTCCCAGGCAGGCATCTTCCTATCGGCACTCACAGAAGAGAGCAGTCACATCGATAACTACACACAAATCAAGTCGCTCGCATTCGGCTCCATTAGGCACAGCCTGTTTCAGGAAGAGCAGGTTTGCTCTTCTAATTTGCTTTGGCTGCCATTAATATTAAAACGAGGTGTCAGGGAGCAGGGACAGAGCCTGCTTGAATGACTTATCACAAGCAGAACGCTGAGAGCAGCCAGCAACTGGAACCGTGCCCGAGACTGCAAATGAGTGGCTCAGCAGACGCAGGACAGGAGCAGGCAGCCACCCCCACAACTGCCGCCCGGGCCCAACCCAAGACCACAGCATCACCCTCCTCACGGCAGTTCTCAGAGAGCCCTGCTGTCCGTCTGCCTGATGCCAGAGAGGCCGGAGCTCGCAAAGGATCAGCATGTTCTCCGGTGGTGTGCATGGATGGCCACGCCACATGGCCATGGGTGGGACTTGTGTGTTTCAGCCCGTTGGTTCTGCCCGCCATGGCTCAAGGAAAAATTTCAGCACAGAGTAAGGGAGGGAGGCATTATTTTTGAGATAATGTGATATCATTTATTTTTAAAAAGAAAATCACCTCCACATTTCAGCACTTCAGTGTCAGTATGCATCCTCGCTGCTAGTGAAACACCAGAGTCACCACAGCAAGGCAAGAGACTAACTCCAAGAGGACCGAGACCATGTCCTGTGTCGTCATGGGCCCAGGACCCAGAGGACAGTGGCTGGGTCGGGGCTAATGGCCATGAATTGGACAGAAATGGGCAAGAATAAGAAGACCCATGGGGCTCACTCACTAACTTGGAAGACCTGTCAGAGTCCCTTGTGTGGAAGAAAATTAACTACCACACGTATATAATCATATCCTAAAGGGGGTGCCTCCAAGGAGCTAGAGATCAGAGGAGGGGCGGATGAAGCTGAGTTGGGGTGGTCAGGGAGGGCTGCATGGAGGAGAGGGACTTGAACTTCATTGAAGGTTTGGGAAGTATTTGGATTAGCCTAAGGGCTTGTCCAAACACCCAAGATAGTGCTCTGGGTCAGGGTCCAGGTAGGCAGAGAAGCAGGACTTGAGGTGAAGTGCAGTTGAAGGCAGCCAAGTGTATCCCTGGTTAGACACCTTTATGTGGAGGCAGAGAGAATCCTACCCATGCGGAAGCCATGAGAGGACAAGAGCAGACCAGCCCCGCCCCCTCCCAAGGGCTATGACCTCTCTCCTCGAAAGGTGGGACTCTTAGGGCCTGGCCACTTCTAGGAAGTATGTGACACCCAAGTCCTGGGGCCTTGGGCTGGGAGCCTTATCCCCAGTGCCTGGTGGGTGCTAGTTACTGTGTTAAACACCTGCTCCAGGCTCCCTGTCCACTCTGGGGAATCTGACAAAGTGGGTTTTAATTCCCCACCAGGTCTCCGCATTTCAAAGGCAGAGGCAGAGGATGGAGGAAGTGTCTCTGTGACTGCAGTGGGGCTGTGAGCACTGACCTGATGCCCTGGAGACCACGCCCACCTCTGACAGGGGCCCAGAGCAGCCCTCCTTCCTGGCTGCCTGGGCTCTGCGGTGGGGACACCTCTCCCTCACACGCTCAGCTCTTAGGTTTACACAGCCCAAGGGGAGTCTTCACCGGAAATCTCACTCCCCTGAGGAGGGGCTCAGAGTTCAGTTCACTATTGTTTATTGAGCCCTGGCTCTCGGCTAAGCTCTGGGGACCATCGTTGGTTTGGGGCCTACTTGGACACATACGGAGCATTCATTTTTCCTAGTGCGCACAACCACCCGATTCTCACTCACTGCTGGTACAGGTGGAAAAAAGCAGAGACCTGAGGGATAAATACCTGCAAGGTCACAGTCAGTGAGGGGAGCACCAGCATTTCACAGTCTGATTCCCAGAACGCTCTGTTTCTGTTCTTCCCTACTGTGCCCCATTCCTTTCAGATACTTCCAAGTCACCCAAGAGAGACCTGTACAGACCCAATACAGTGACTACCTTCATCCTTATTATCTGGTTCTCCTGCAACCTTATGAGAAAGGAAAAGCACCCTCTTTGCACCAACCTCGCATAAATAAAGTTGGCATTACTGTTGGCATGGTGTGACAGGAGCAGTATTGTAAGTTCAGTTTCAGCCCATGCTAACGGCGCACTCTTGGCACACAACTTGTAAAGAAGACTATGAGCCACATGCACATCAGGATGACTGCACTGTGCCCTAGCCATATCGCCAAGATGACCCCACCAGTCCCACTGACCACACTTCCACCCCCCCTTGGGTCCCCTAACTGCCCAGCCCTGCCTCCGTGGGCGCCATCTTTCCTGCTTCTGCGGCGGAACTATATATACCCTTGTCAGTCCTGATCCCCTCACCCTGCCCCCTCATTTTCATCACTCTTTGGGCCCATTAAATTCATCACACTCCCGTTCTCAAAAATCAGATATTTTTAACCAGCTTCTCACTCCCACCCCTGTCCCTACTCTTTTCCATTTGTCTCAGAAAACCTCTCCCCTGACCCTTCTCCTCTCCCGCTTCTTTATTCACTCTCTCCCCATTCTCCCTCCTCCTCTCCACCCCTTCTACTTCTTCTTGCTCTTTCTCAGTTCATTGCATTCGTTACCTCCAGAAAGCGTTCAGGTCAAGGTTGATAAAGTTAAGTGCTGTGCTCCTAACGCTCTACCTCCAGGGAAAGGCGCGTCTGAAGCTTTGAAGTGTGATTAGACATGATTAGGGAGCCAGAGTCATCAGCCACTGGAGCCTCGAACAGCGCCCTGAAGTTTCCCCAAGCCTAGCCCTGGGATTTTCTTCCACCTAAAACTAAGCCCGCTTATCCTGGGTCTCCTTTCTGGTATGTGCAGAGCGCAGGCATGCATGACACACAGCCCGCTTCCGGCAGGGTGAAATGCTAGGGAGCTGCTTCCTCTCACACATGCCCAGACAGGACATTTATCCACTAAAATGCAGAGGCAATTTCCTATCAATAAGCTGGATCATTGTGTTTTAAAAGTACATTTTCCCCATGAAACTCAACCAAGTTATTTTCCTTTGGGATGAAAATACGTTGCCGATAAGTATTTTCGTTTTTCGTAGCTTGGTTTTCATGGGGGGAAAAAATGATTTGCTCACCGTTAGTATCTGGTGTCATATTGATGGCTGTTTAACTCCTGCCTCTGCTACTTACCAGCTGTGCAGCCTTGGGCAAGGCACTCACACGCTCTGTACAACGAGTGGTTAGAAATAACCGACTCTTGAGGCCGTGTGAGGAGTAAATCAGGTGGCATGTGACACCCACGGTGATAGTTAATTTTGTGTTAATTTGACTAATGTTTGTCAAACATTATTCTCGGTGTTTGAGGAAGGGGTTTTTAAAAATATGAGGTGAGCATTTAAATCAGCAGACTTTCCGTAAAGCAGATTGCCCTCCAAATGCGGGTGGGCCGCATTCAACCAGCTGAAGTCCTGACTAGAATAAAAAAAAAAAAAAAAAAAAAAGACTGGCCTCCCCTCAGCAAGAGCCAATGCTCCTTTGAACTTGATCTGCGACGTTAGCTCTTCCTGGTTCTAGAGCAGAATTCTAGCCTTCGGACTCAAACGGAAACATGGGCTCCTTGGGGCCTCCCGCCGCCAGCCCATCCTGCAGATTTTGGACTTGTCGGCCTCCATAACCACGAGAGCCAATTCCTTATAATAAATCTCTTTCTATGTACATGCACATCCTATTTCTCTGGAAATGGTATATTGCCCCAGAAGCTCCCAAGTCCATTCCTTTCTCAGGTTTTCTCGCCCAGTAGTGCATCACTAAATCATTACCATACATGCTGCTTTCATTCAACATTATGTTGTGAGATTCATCTATGTTGTCAAGTGCAGCTTCACTTGGTTCATTTTTATTGTCACATACTATCTGTCATGTGAATCAACCATGCTTTATATAGCCACTAGAGGCCTGGTGCACAACATTCCTGCACTGGGGGGGAGGGGCAGGGGGAAGAGGGGTAGTCCCTCAGCCCAGCCTGCTCCCTCTTTCAGTCCGGGACCCCTTGGGGGTCCTTAGCACTGTTGCAGAGGTGGGAGAGGCTCCCTCCACCACCGCTTCAATCACCAGCCTTGAGCCCAGCTTCTGGCTGAGCAGCGCTCCTCCTGTGGGAGTGCACTCACCACCAGGGGGCAGCTCCTGTGTTGAGCATCTGCCCCCTGGTGGTTAGTGCGTGTCATCGCGACTGGTCATTCCACTGTTTGGTCAATTCGCATATTAGGGTTTTATGATATAGAATTCTACTGTTAATAAACTTCCTTCACGAAAAACATGATCTAAATTCAGAAAATTTGTTGTGCAACTGGGCCATGATCACTTTTTCAGTAGACACTAAAATTGTGAGGAGGTTGAAAGGTTATGAATGCATCTGAAAACCAACAAAAAAGAAGATAAACACTGATCTATTAACTAATGGATCCACTGAATGTGAAATACTTCTGCTGACATGAACCAGGTTTAAATCTAACAAGAAAATATAAAAAAGTTAGAGAAAGGAATTTTTACTTTAAAAATTGTTGTGAAGTAAGCCACAAATGAACAAGCACAAACCCTAATAAATTATATGGTAAAAAAGCAAGTTAGCAGCCAGTGCAGTTGTGCTGTAAATCATGTTACTTTAAACCATAATTTTCATACACCAGGCCCAGCATGGGTGAGTACTTAGCCTGGTTGAGGAACACCTATGGGGTTCTCTGAGAGAGTGGCAGCCACATAAGCAGAAGCAGGTATAAGGAAAAAACCATTCATGACCTCAATAAGTGGTAGTGGCTTCTCACAGCAAACCCTGCCAGCCACCCTGTAAGGGGCAGAAGGAAGCAGAGCACAGAGTTCAAGTCTCATATTCACATTGTGACCAGTTCCCCTCCCTGCTTCCGAACAGCCAGCAACATTTGCCCAAGTCCACAGGCAGTGTTTGAGGTTTCCGAAAGCTTGAGGTCAAGGTTAACATGGCCCTTCCCCATCACCCCTCCCCTTGGAACCCTTGCTATTAGTAAGATAAAGAAAAATGCCCTTCTTATAGCCTTTGTTTATTTAATTGTCAATTTTATTTTCTATTATTATCTTTTTTCTAACAAATAGGTACAGAGTTTCAGGTGCATCATGGTCTAAGCCAGTTTTATGGGTTAGCCTGGCACTATCCATATAATAAAGATGTAATATGCAAATGGTCATTATACCATGAAGCATAATAACCGACTACATGAAGACTGGATCATGGATCAGCAGGAGGGTGGGGCAGTGAGCTACAAGTGGGCAGCAGAGAGCCACAGGAGGGGCAGGGCAGCAAGCTATGGGGGGGGATGAGGGCGGGGCAGCAGGCGGAGAGCTACTGGAGGGCAGCAGGGAGCTACTGGTGCATGGATTTCTGCGCAGGGCTACTAGTTATTTATAAGTTAAGAGTTGAGGTTTCAGGATTTCAACAGTGTTTGTTGGGAGGAGACGGGGAGATTGTTTCTACATCACACCAGGGGAAAGGGAACCAGTATTTCATGAGCAATTGCTCACTGCCCAGCCCATGTGTGAGCCACCTCATTTAATCTTCATAAACCATCATTCCCAACGGGTTCCATATTTTCTCTGCATTTCACAGTCAAGGAGAAGGAGGCCTGGAGAGAGCAAGTCCTTGCTTATGGTCATGCACCTCATAAAACGAGTAAGCAATCATCAAGAGTCTGGGCTGCGAGCTCAGCCGGCTTGGGAGATGGCCCAGTTGCATCACTTCCATGTCATGGGCCTTGGCAAATTGTTTAATACCCCGTGGGATGGGGATAATCATGGCGCCCTCTCCGTGAGCTAATATGTGTAAAGGTACATAGGACAAAGCCTGGTAGTAAGCAGCTGTTAAACAGCAGAGCCAGGATTTGGACCAAAGTGGGAGCTGACTCCAAACCCTAAATCAAGAGGCATTTATTGACTCGTGGCTGCAATGTGGTCAGGGCACTCAGGCTAGAAGTTCTCTGCTCTGCATGGCATCAGTTGGGGCAGCTTTGCCTGGGGCTACAGCCGGAGTGGATGGGTCATGTGGCCTCTCCTCTCTACCAGGGCAGTTAGACTTCTTCCCCTAGTTCCTAAGGCTCTACGACTCGACACTGAAAGGGGAGTGCCTGGTCCCTTAAGGCCAGAACTGCTTCGACTGAGTTCCATTGGTCAAAGCCAGTCACGAGGCCAGCTCGGTCGCTAAGGGAGGACCAGTAGACTCCAGCTTCGGAGGGAGGAGCAGCATATCCTGCGGGAATGAAAGCACCTGGCAGCCATCTTCGCGGAGGATCCAGGCTGCAGAAATTGAGGGCAGGTGAGCCAATGCGGTTAGACGTCGTAAGAGGAGGCATTTTGGAGGCTCTGAGAAGAATGGGTGGGACTAGAAAAGGAGAAAGATATTCCAGCAGAAAGAGAACTTTGAACAAAGACTCAAAGCAAAGTTCCATGAGGTGGCTTGAGACGCGGCCGCTTAATTGAGGCAGGGCCTGTGGAGAAGCAGCTGAGCTGGAGGGCGGGAGGGTTGGGAAGGGCGGTTGGAGCGTAGAAGGCTTTGAACGTGAATCCCAAGGGCAGTGGGGAGACTAATGTCCTCTGGATGGAGAGAGGTGTCCTCTGCAAGTGGTGTTTCGGGAAGTCATCTGCAGTGAGTCCGGGAGGGGTGGGGCAGCAGAGACACTGCAGTCAGCAGTAATGTGGGTCTGGGGGCACAAGAGGCCAGAGGGTTGTCCAGAGGGAGGAGGCAGGGCAGAGCATCTCCCGTTGATGCGTCTTTATATCCTTCCTACGGTTGTCCTGGAGGAGGGGAGGGAAGAAACTAGGTCTGCCTAAGCCCCAGCTCCCTGTGTTACAGACCAGACTTCCATCAGGAACCACATTTTTCAGAGGAGCAGGTGACGCTCAGCCATCAGAGAAGGTGTGGCCCAGTCTATGTTCCCCAGAAGGACCAGTTCGCTGGGACGCATTCTCATTCTTTGCCCTTAGAACAGGGCACTTTCTCCTCAGTGCTGAGCCCCAGTTCTCAGACCTCAACCCCTTCTTCCTATGCAAACCGTCCCCCCCAGAAAAACATCCCCTCCCAGACTTCCAAATGCACCCGCATCTCCCTGCCTCAGACTGTGGTCTCCTGGGATGCCTCTGCTCTCTTTGTCACCTGCCGTAACCCTTCTCCCATTCAGGGCCCAGGTGCACTCCTCCGCCGGGAAGCCAGCCGGGCACCCCCAAGTCTCCTCTATACTCACACAGCCTCACCACCTCAGCCAACCCCAGCACACTACCTTTCTTCTCTGTATTTCATAGTCAAGGAGAAGGAAGCCTGGAGAAAGCAAGTCCTTGCTTATGGGCATATGGCGCTTCTAACATGTGGTGTGTGAAACTGTCTTATCAGCACAGCCACGCCAGAGGGCAAGGGTGTGTCTTTCTCATTTCTCTTTCCCTCGAAGAGGATAGGACAGTGTTGACTGTGCAGTAAGTACCTAACATCAAGGTAGAGAAGATGAATGATTCCCGGCTTCAAGCTCCCTGCTTTCTACGTAACCAAGACACAGTCTTTGATAACTAGCAAGAGTTAGGAGGTATTACAGGGAAACCAAGAGGCCCCCTGAAAATCAGTCAATATCTGTTATGATTACCCTCGATCATTCTTTATCAGGACCATGAGAAGCACCGGTGCTTGCTAACGGTGTGGTTTGTTATCGGTGGCGATCAGGTGGGAGATGGATGTCTTAGGCTGGGTTCACTAGAAGCAGAGCCCGAGGCAAGGATTTGATACACGTGATTGATTGGGGGCGTGCTCTCAGGAGGGAGAGGAGCAGAACTTGGCCCCAAGGACCTCAGCAAAGGATGTCGTTTCTGCTGAAGTCAGTTCTCAGCCTGATAGGAGTGAAGATGGGGTGGGGGGTGGGAGGGACAGGGCCACGGGCCACTGGTTTGCCTGGAGCTGTCTTCGTTTTAGCAATGGGAGTTCTTTGTCCCAGGGAACCCCTCAGTTACGGGCAAACACTGTGAGAGGTCAGGTGTGCTACCCCAGGTCCATCAGTCATCGGCTGTGGGTTGCTCCTGGGCAGGAGGTGAGCGAGGCTCCTAGGCCAGAGACAAGCCTCTGGTGAACGGGTGGTGGTAGTGGTGCACCAACTCAGTAAAAGGATAGGGGGTCACTAATGGTGTTCACTCCCCGAGACAGGCCCCTCCACAGCGTCCGTCCATTAGCCCTCCACACACAGCTGGGAGCTGCACCCAGCACAGGCCAATCTGCCTGACCCCTGCAGCGGGGGATGGCCCACAGACCACAGCCTCCTCCAGGCCCCTCTCTGAGCTGATGCTGAGAACACCTAATAGGTTTCATAAAACCCTGTTGGCTTCCTGGTTGTTTGCTCAATTAAATTAACAAATTGGTCTCTTTGCCCAGAGTCTTCCCACCGCCTGTATTTTAGCATATGTCAGTCAGGCGGCCCAGCGTCTCCAGATGGCTACGCACTCACGCTACAGATCTGATGCCAACTCGTTGCTGGGAAGTGTGTGTGTGTGTGTGTGTGTGTGTGTGTGTGTGTGTGTGTGTGTGTAAAGGCCCAGAGACAGAGACACAAAGCCAGAGAGGAGAGAGATGGAAAGTGAGGCAGATAAGACAGAACAAATGAGAGAGAGGAAGAGGGAAGGGCCATTGAGGCAGGAAAGCTAGATTCTTCTCACAGGTTAACCAGCAGGGGCCAGAGACCCTCACCTCCCTGCAGGGAAGCCCTCTCCTCCTCAAGGTTGCGGGGTGGGGGTGGGGTCAGGGTGCCTGAAGAAGACTCTCAGCCTCCAGTTTCTCTGGAGGACAATGCCAGTGGTGGTTCTCCAAGTGTGTTCCCTGGGACAGCATCATCAGCCTGACTGGGGAACTTGTTAGACAAGCTCATTCTCTGGCCTCACCCCAGACCTCCTGAATCAGACTGCAGGTGGGGCCCAGGCCTCGGGGTAGGCGTTTCTGCTTTGAGAACCACGTTCCTGAGGTTGTAGCACTTGCTGCGGGTTCCACACACGGAACCCACCCTCCGCCATGGCCACGGGCTGCTGCCTTCCAAGAAGAGTGCGGTGGGTGGTCTTCAAGCTGGCACTGCGCTCCGAGTCACCTGAGTGATCCTCTCTAGACCTCAGTTAAACGTAGGAATTAGGGAAATAGGAAGAGGAGTGAGGCAACGGCCCGGGAGGAAAGCAAAGGAAGCCTGGAGCAAAGGCTGGGAAAGGCCAGGGCTTCCACTGGCCGGTGACAGCTCCCGCGTGGTAGGCTCTCGGCTCCCGTCATGCAGGACCAAGATGGAGAGGAGGCACTAATGGAAGTGCTGCCTGACCCAGCCTCAGCGCAGCGATGGAAGGTCAGTCTGGGGGTTAATTGTGCTGGCTTCTGCTGGGGAGGGGCGGAGGAGGACAGGAGGGGGATGGGAGCAGGTAGGAGGAAGAGGAGTGAGAGACAGATGCTGGGGAGCTGGGGCCCAAGCCCAGGTTCCTGCTCTAGGCCTTGAGTTTTTGGAAGACCATCGTTATGGTCCCCATCCACCTTGCTCTTCTGGCTTCTGAGGCTGGAAACCAAGAGGTGAGAGGCTCAGTGTGGCCCCTGGGGAGAGGCCTGTTCCCATTTCAGCAGGAGGCGTCAGTACTAAGGTTGGTCCACGAGCCTGGCGTGCATAGGATGGTCAGTGACCTCAGACTCGGAGGTCTTCAGGGCTCAGGCAGATAGCAGAAGAGAGGAACACAGGCTGGATGGGAAAGCCAGTGCAGGCGTGTGCTGGGGGCTCATGCAATGGAATCCTGGCCCTGTCTAGACCATGCCGCCAGACTCCAGCCTGTTGTCAGCACCCAGCCAAGCAGCCACGTGCCACCAGGCTGACCAGCTCCAGGTGGAGGTGTAAGATAAGGTCACGCAGGAGATGCTTCACACAGCTCACTCGTGGCCTGAGGGGTGGGGAGGCCTGGCAGGGGAAATGTGAGGGGCTGGGACTCCTGCGGTGATGGGGCAGTGAGACTTTTCACAGCGAGGGCACTGCATCAGGTCCCTCTGCATGCAGCTCCTCTGTATTCGGATGCCTGCCCCCTTTCTTCTAGGTAATGCTGGACACCCTGAGTGCATTCTTTGTATAAGCTCCCTGCCTTCAGGAACATAAAATATTTATCTTCTCTATTTGGTCCAGCAGAGCTGAGGACCAAAAAGTGCAAAAACCTGTCCTGAGTCCTTAGCCAGGAGGTGGGGGGTTGGAGGCAAGACAAATGTAGTGGCCCCGGGGCTCCCACGCAGGACAAAGATTTTTGTAGGGAGGGCCCTCCGGGTGGGCAGGGAGCAGGGAGCAGGGAGCTGGAGTGGGTGGGCTCCACAATCTGTATTTATCAAACAACTCCTTCGGCTTTGGCCTTGAATAGCAGCTGCGGCTCTCCTCACCTTTGCCTCCTCCAGATGTCTTCAAACACCCTAAGATTTATTTCTGCTTGGAAATAGCAACAAATCAATGAAGGAATGTCAGGGGCCCGGCTCCCCTTCCTCGAAGGGGCTCAAAGCCCTATGTCTTACTTCCCAATCGGTACTTCTGAGCATTAGGGTGTCAGCTGGGGTTTGAAAACCGGAAGTCTCAGGTTACCTGCAAGCTTTAAAAGTGGTTTCTTTTGTTTTTGATTTTCAATAGAAAAAATTCTGATGATTTTTACTTCATATGTTTCTATGTGATTTGAGGGTTCTTGATTTTTTTTTTAATATATTTTTTATTTATTTCAGGGAGCAAGGGAGAGAGAGAGATAGAAACATCAATGATGAGAGAGAATCATTGATCGGCCGCCTCCTGCATGCCCCACACCGGGGATTAAGCCTGCAACCCAGGCATGTGCTCTGACCGGGAATCTTATCATGACCTGCTGGTTCATGAGTCGACACTCAACCACTGAGCCATGTCAGCTGGGCTTGAGGGTTCTTTTAAAAACGAAGAGCAGGTAGGTCATTTTAACATTTAAAAAATAAAAAAAGAAAGGGAGAGGTAAAGAAAAATTATTATTTGTACCAAACGGTTCACTCTTTGGCTTAATGTTAAATTTGTTTTATTGGTGGTGCTAACCTCTAGATGTGTCAGGAGCAGATGAATTCAACATTGGGGCTGCTTGGAGCTCCCTTCTCTGCCATGAAGCCCCTCTCTCCAGGAAGGTTAGAATTGGCCTCTTAGAATTGGCCAGTGAGCCTCAGACTGCTGGACTTTTCCATTTCAGTAGTCAAATGAGGTGGGCGGGGTGGAGATTAAAGTGGATTAAAGGATTACAGTTAGGATTACCATTAATCAAATACCTAGCGTCTACAGAATTGAATTTGGGATTGGGGTTAATAGCATGTTCCTGTGAAATAAGGTAATTATTTTAGCGAGGACCGTTTAATGTCGTGGGAAAGCGGCTTCTGGTTTGCTAAGCACTCGTTTGTGTCAATATCTTGCCTGCAGAATTGACAGGGATTGCTTCAATAATGACTTCGGGTGGCCTTGTTTTCTCTTCTAACCATATCGATTAACTTGGTTTTCAACAGGGCTTCGCCTCCTTTTCTAAAGTTGGAAACAGGAAATGATCTGCTGAAATAAATTTCCCTGGAGCACAGCCATTCATTTAGAAAAAGAAGCAGCAAGGAAGACCGAGACACTTTGTTCAATATATGGGAGATGCAAAGGCCTGTGGTGGTATGCAAAGTATAGAGAGGTTGGAGGCAGGAGTGTGGCTAGGAATTGGGGCGCCCAAAATACTCTCAGATAAAAGGAAAATAAATAGACCTGCCTCTTCTGAGAGGAAAGAGAAGGGAGAAAATAACCCTGCGTTATCTCCTCTCCTTCAGTCCTTACCCCACCCCCCACTGGAATAGCTCATTAACCCTTGACAGCCCCTTTCCTGAGATAGAAAAAAGAGAGTTTTGAAAAAAGGAGTTTTGAAGACCCTGAAAACCTGAGGTGTGTTGCAGGGTGGGAGAAGGGGGCACTGGGTGTGGGGGTGACAAGGAGGGCCCTGGGCTTCTGACGGATGACCTTCGGCCTGAGGTAAAGGAGATCTGTGAAGGCCCAGAAGGGAGGGGGAAGGGAGAGAAGGAAGGTATTCCTAAGGATGGAACAGCAGGTGCCCAGGCCCAAGGACCCAATTGGGGGGTTGGATAGAGTGGGCATAGGCTGAAGGCAAACTCAGGATTGGTCTGATTCCCTTTTGTGTCCCTGTGACTTTGGCAGCGTGAGGCTGGTCATGTTGAAAGTGGCCGAATGGAGAGCACATGTTGGATAATAGTGTAGCCTAGTAAGCGCGCCCTAGGCCAGGTGCCTGGCTTCTTTCGGGATGCTGGTGTGGACCTGGCTGGCATCAGGTGCCCTGGAATCAGGGGCCTGCTCTCTGGGTGGGTGCAGAGGGATGGGCCCAGGACCAAACCCCCGCCTTGTTCTCCTCCTCCCGTCCCCCTCCCCCTCCCCCCATTCTAGAGGATGGGAGTCACTGCCGCTGACCCTGGGGAGGACGTGTGAACTGGTACTTTTGGGAGAAACAGTGGCATTGGGAAGCCCAGAACTTCTTGAGGGTTCAGATAAATTTGGTTCAAAGTTGAAGAAGGGTGCCAAAGCTGAGGGGGTTCAGAAATGGGTAGGGGGATGGCAAGTGAAGCCAACCATGTGGTCACTTCTGAAGACAGCATTGCCAGGTAACATACAGGGTGCCCAATTAAATTACAGATAAACTACAAGTAATTTCTTAGTGCATATATAGCCCAAATGTTGCATTTCCTTCCTTCCTTCCTTCCTTCCTTCCTTCCTTCCTTCCTTCCTTCCTTCCTCCCTCCCTCCCTCCCTCCCTCCCTCCCTCCCTTCCTTCCTTCTTTCCTTCCTTCCTTCCTTCCTTCCTTCCTTCCTTCCTTCCTTCCTTCCTTCCTTCCTTCCTTCCTTTCTTTTTTGTAAATCTGCCAACTTTATCTGAAGATGATAACAGGTGTTTTTACTAACTCCTTTGATTCTTTCTGTATTTGCTACATTAGCTCATGACCAGGTATTACTTTGGCACCAGAAGAAAACAGTGCTGGTCCCAGTCCTACACTAATTTCTGCTGGATCAGGCTTAGCAGATGGCCATTCTGGAGACAGGAGGGCGCTGAGGAGCGTGCACACCCTGCCAGCACCCTGACTTGGTCCAAGGCTCCCAGACTTTGCAGCAGCTTCCAGTCTTGCATCCTTATCGTCATGGATCATTTCGGTCACATCTGATCTCCTTAAAACGCTGGCCTTTCCCTCCTTCCCGCTCTAAGTCCATCAACAGCCTTTGCACCTGAGCCCCTACGCCTTATAGATCTTCCCTGTCCGTCAAGCTTTCCTGGGAGAAGGGCCCTCAGCACCATTGTCTGCTCACCTTGCAATCGCAGGCATCTTTCCTGCCCTTCTGCTTATCTCTTGGGACTTCCTTAACAAGAGGCTAGACATCAAATCATATAGATACCAAAGTGCCTGATCTCATTCCAGTCCTCCATCCTTGCTTATTTCTAGCCTATTTGAATTCTTACTGAAATTCTGTTTAAGTATACATATATATGTATATCTTAAAATATTTAACTTCCAGACACTGTCCGAGTATTCATCTGGATCTCACTATTTAGCACTAATTAGGAAACAATCCAGTCTGGCCTTTGTCTTTAATGGTTTTATAAGTGCGAGGCTTGCCTTTCTAATTAGACGATAAACGGGTCTTTTGCTTCCCTAATCTCTCCCAGGACCTGCCCTAGCGTGGGGCGCGCACAGCGGCAGTCTAATGACACGTCTCAAGCCATCTGGCTCAGGTCTTCTGTTCTCTCCTCACTGCCTAAGTCTCTGCTCCCAGTCCAGTCCCCCCTCCACCATTAAAACCGGGCTTAGTTTTAATTTTACTTTTTAATATGTTTTTATGGATTTTTAGAGAAAGAGAAAAACACCCGTATGCGAGAGGAACATGAATTAGGTGGCCCCTGCACACCCCCTATTGGGTGTAGAGCCTGAAACCTGGGCTTGTGCCCTGACCAGGAGTCAAACCAGCAACCTTTGGCTCATGGGACACTGCCCAACCCATGGAGCCACACAGACCAGGGCTCGGCTCCGCTCCGTGTTGAACCCATCGTTTATAACATCTGCATCCCCTGATGAATGAGTTGCACTTTTTAAATTTAATTGGCACATCACTCGGAATCACACTGCTTTAGAGGTGGTTCATGGCAGAGAAAGTAGCTCCAAGCAGCCCCCCATGTTGAATCCACTTGCTCCTGATGCATCTAGACTTTAGCACCGCCAATATATCAAGTACTGGAATGCCCCCAATAGGCCTCCCCTTCTCTCGCATTGCGGGGCAGAGGGTCTTGAATCTCCTTGATTTCCTCGAGTTTGTGAGAGTACTGATTACCATGTGTCAGTTATTCACCAATATTGTTGTGTATATGAACTTGGATAGCAATGTTGCCATAGAAAGCCATAAAAAAAAGAAAATATATGTTTCTCTAAGTACAAAAGTAATGCAAACTTAAAAAATATAGACAAACACAAAGGCAAAGAAACCAAACTTTAATTCTCCTATTGTAATCACTTCATGTGTATTTTTCCAGTATTTTTCTATGTACACATTATTACAAAGCAACAGCAAGTATCATTTTGTTTTATTTTCCTAGACAGGAAGCATTTAGGTATTGAGCTTTAGGTATTGAGCTAACCTGTCCTTCGGAAAGAATTGACTCTTTACTTGGGACCCCTGGGAATCCTGGTGAGAAGATGGGGGCTTTGCATTCCTCTTCCTGCTTATTGGGGGACAACAACAATAGCCTTTCCAGGAACTCTCCAAATATGTCAGCATTTCTAGCTGCTGAATTGTATCCCAGCCTTTCTTTTAGGTGCCTTCACTTATCTATCCAAAGAATGTTGTTTTTTGAGCACTTACTATGTGCCAGGCGCCGTTCTAGGTGCTGGGGACATGGCAGTGAATAAAACCATGTTTCAGTCCAGGCCACAAAGAATCTTATGGAAGCTCTGAGCTATACGTGAACTTGTCAACTATAAACTTCATTGTAGTGTGTTTGGGCCTTTTCCTTGTGGAAAAGGTATCTTTGGGTCTTTCCTTTCGTATTGATCAGGTGATCAGAGGAGACGCTATCAAGTTCCTGCGTGAAGGATGAGGTCTGGCTGCCAGAATTCCAGGAGCCGAGTCGGGGAGATGGCACCTGGGAACTCGAGCAGATTCAAGCTAATCTGATGGCATTGGATTCCAGAACCACTTAGCAGCTGGGTGAACATGGGCATGTTACTTAACCTCTCTGTGCCTCAGTTTCCCCAGCCCAGATGATGAAAACAGTACCTCCTAGGTTCCTGGGAGAACTAAAGGACTCAATAGCTATAATGCACTTGGAAATTTTCTTGGGTTATAGTAAATGCTCAGTAAATGTTAACCTTGCAGTTAACACAAAAGAAGCACTATTTTAACACTTTCTCTTCTGGGCTCCTGGCCTTGCTGTTCCTGTTTTTTTCATTATAGTCTTAACCATCAGGTCGAACCCTACCTTTAAAAGGTACTTTTGAAGAGCATGCTTCTTACTGAGAGCTTGGCTACTGGCCCAGATCCCAAGTATCCCTGTGTGTGAACTTGTCTTTTTAAACCATAATACTACAGAACATCTGAAAGATTCAGCTGGACAATCAGTCTTCAAAATAAATGCAAACAGAGCGAATTCCCAGTTGTGCAGAGGTAGGATCAGCGTTCACGTCCTTAGCCATTGCATTCTATTCCCACCCTGATGAATTTCTGACTCATTAACAGAGCAGGCGGGGAAACTGAAGACAATTGCGAAGGAGGGACTTCCCCTGTTAGTAACACTCTTTAAAAGAAAGAGTTTTGTTGTCATCTTTGTAAGGTAAAGAGGATCTAAAGCACTTGGCTGAGAGAAGTTTTAAAAGTGTGTGAAACCTGTGTTCTGACCCTATCGCTGTCCCTCCTCAGTGGGCAGGTGACTCGGCCCTTTCTGGAGACCAGCTTCCTACCTGTAAAACGACAGGGTTCCCTTGCAAAGAGCTGGCAAATGCACGTTTGCATCACCACTCTCTCTCTGAGACCCACCAGCATGAACAAAGGAGAAAATGTCAACCATAATATGACCAGGGAATGAACACAATCTCACAAGACAGATTAACAAATATTCATTTACTCATTCCCGTTTCATTCCTTCCACAAATACGTACAGAGCGCGTCAGAGATGCGGGCCCTGTTCTGGGTGCCAGGAGTTCCGTCAGCTACATGTGATGAAGCCACGCCCAAAGGAAGGCGAGCACCAAGGCCTGACACCTTTGTTCTCTAACTCAAAACAGGTACAGTTTTAGGAATGTGGGTCAGAAGGTTCGTAGGATTCTGTAGCAAAGACTTTAATCTTTCCCAAACAGAGGCCTGCTCTTTGCTTGGGGTATGTAATCTCTAAAGCCCTTGGAATGTCATGCCTGATAGGAATGTTTGTGTTTGTCCAGGCCCTTGAGTCACTCCAGATAGTCTAACAGTGTGATTGGGGAGGGGGGTGGGATTGGAGTAACGGTATCAGTGAGGCCCTTTGGAGAGCAGGCCCACGGGCAGCCAAGCATGCCTGTGTGACAGAGCTCTGGACACTGGGCTTGGGTGCACTGTCCTGTGGGCAGTTCTCTGTGTGTAGAATCACACGTTGTTACTAGGAAAAGGGGCACTGCCCCCGCTTTACTGGGAAGGGGCAACTGGAAGGCCTGTGCTTGGAACTCTCCTGGACTCTGCCCCATGCACCTCTTCCTGTGGCTGACTGTGATCTTCCATTTAACAAACTGTAGCGTCAGTGTAATGGCTCTCGGTGAATTCTGAGTCCTTCCAACAAGTAAGGGTGATCTGGGGACCCCTGGACGTAAGGGTGATCTTGGGGACCCCTGGACTTGCAATTGTTGTTCAAATCGGCAGGAAAAATATGATTTACACAGATATCCACTTCCTGGTTTAGGAGGAAAAAACCTGATTTCCTGCCTAGTATTCATTCAAAGATGAAAATGTGAAAGAGAAAGAAAGGAAAAAAGAAGCTTACTAGAGGAAAATAGGAATGAATTATTTTTGTAATCTTGCGATAAGAAAGGCCTTTCTAAGCATGATATGAAAAGCACAAGCAATAAAGAAAATGTTTGATAAATTTGTCCACTTAAAAAACTTGAACATTTTTGATGGGGGCGGGGGGGGGGGGAGGCAGTCTAATAAAGTCAAAAGTCCATACCCAGCCGGTGTGGCTTAGTGGTTGAGCATCAACCTATGAACCAGGAAGTCACAATTTGATTCCCAGTCAGGGCATATGCCCAGGTTGTGGGCTCAATCCCCAGTAGGGGGCATGCAGGAGGCAGCCCATCCATGATTGTCTTTTATTGATATTTCTATCTCTTTCTTCCTCTTCCTTCCTCTTTGAAATTATTTTTTTAATCCAAAAAAAGTTTAAAACACAAGATCATGGCAAAAAAATTATTCACAACACATTATACAGATAAGGGATTAGTTTCTCTTATGTAAAAATCAATGAGAGATCTTTCAATTAAGGCTTGATAGCTAAGAAAAACTATACGACATCACTAATACACAAAACAGAAAACAAGAATGAGATTTATTTGTTTGCTCACTAGATGATACCCAGTGCTGGCTAGGGTGTGGGGAAATATGCACACTCATGTGTTTGTTAATAAAACTTTTTAGGAGGAGAATTTGTCAGATCTATTAAAACTTAAAATATTTAAACTTATTGGCAAACTCATTCCTTTCAGCATCATTTGTAGCTTCACAAAATTCAAAACAACTCAACCATCTATTTATATGGGATCAATGAAACAAATTAGAATACTTTTATTAATTCAACAAAGTGTTGATTGTCTGCCATCAGATGAAAGTTGCATGTTTGTGGGAGGAATGGCAGAGCAAATAAGTCAACAGATACAAGGTTCGTCATAAATGCTTCAAGAGAAATCAACCTGATGATGTTTCCTAGCAAGGATTGGCAAAATATGTTCTCTAGACCAAATCCGGACTGCCACTCTTTTTGTATGGCTTGAGAGTTAAGAATGATTCTTACACTTTTAAATGGTTGGGGGGGGGGTGGGGAAGGGAGTTAAAAAACAAAAACAAATGATATTTCACGATGTGAAAATTATATGAAATTCCAATTTCAGCTCCATAAATGAGTTCTTATTGGAACAGAGCCATGTTTCGTTGTTTGCATCTCATCTATGGCTGCTTTTGCCACTGCAGTGGCAGCTGAGTTGTTCTGTAGAGACTGTCTGTCCCACAAAGCCTGGGGTATTTGTTATCTGGTCCTTGGCTGGGAACGTTTGCTAACCCCCATTTTAGAGGAAATTAATGGAGGACCCAAGAGAAATGAAAACATGTATCCACACAAAAACTTGCAGCATTATTCATAAGAGTCCAAAAGTGGAAACAACCTAAACGCCCATCAACTGAAGGGATAACAGAATGTGGTAGATCCAGACAACGGAATATTATACAGCAACAGAAAGAAATGAACTATTGCTACATGCTACAACATGGTACATGCTGAACCATGAAAACATTATGCTCAGGGAAAGAAGTCAGATGTATGATTCCATTGACATGAAATGAGAAGAATAAGCTTATCTATAGAGGTAAGAGAGTAGATTGGTGGTTACTTAGGCCTGGGGGTTCAGGTGGAAATAAGGAGCGACTGCTAAAGGGGTTCTGAAAATGTTCATGGTTCCTTGCCCAACCAGCAACTCAGCGATGGCTTGTTGACCGATGAACCAGGAGGTCACAGTTAAATTCCCGGTCAGGATACATGCCCTGGTTGCTGGCTCAATCCCCAGTGGGGGGTGTGCAGAAGGCAGCTGATCAATGATTCTCTCTCATCATTGATGTTTCTATCTCTCTCTTCCTTCTCTCTGAAATCAATAAACATTTTTTTTTTTAAAAAAAAGAAAATATTCATAGTTTCTTTTGGGAGTTGCTGCATCAGTTCTGGCCTGTTCACCTCTGTACTTCTTGTGATGCAATAAAAAACAATGTTTATTTTGTTAAGCCACTGCAGTAGGGTTACTATTATGTGAAGCTAAATGCAATTTCCAAATGATACAGTGGGTTAGAAAGCCACGGAGAGGAAAGAAAGGATCAGTAGCTAGAAGGAGAACCAGAGAAGTATAGCGTCTTAGCGGCTAAAGAATTAAGTTTGCACCAAAGAAGGCCATTGCTAGCAGTTGGGGAAAAGACCAGAAGGCAATTGTCATCGTCGAAAGGGCATTCTAAGGACAAGCATGGCAGAGCAGAGCTGTGAGTGGATGGGAGGCTGGCAGGGCAGCTTGCATGCAGTGGAGAAGAGACCCAGGGAGTTGAAGAGGCAGAAGTCAACACATTTGTCAGGTTGTTGACATGAATGTTCAAAGTGACTGGGATAATGGCAGGGTGAAGAGAAAGAATGGGAGTCGGTGCCAAAGAGTTATCTAGGAGCTTAGGAAGGGTCCGAGAGAGCCCTGCATGTAAAGAGAGTCCTAGCAGCGCCCAGACAGCATTCCACCAGCCGGTCTTGTCTTGGTGATGTCACAGCAACTGCATGTTTCCAGTTTTCTGTGGTTGGCCTGATGCTCAGGAACAGTCTCTCACTCTCATGATGAATAAAGTTGGACCTAGAGAGCCATGTGCCTATTGACCAATGGTGGGAAATATGCCTTTCCTCAGATTAACACGCTGAGAATTATGTGTTTTTCTTGACCTCCTTTACCCGGTGTCCAGGTAACTGGAAAACCCACTTTATAGTCAGAAGACTGCTTGATGAGCTGAGGACCAGAAGGCTTAGATTCATGTGCTTTCTCAGGAGCGGTGGGGCAGATGCACCCCCTTCACCTGGGCTGTGTGCACCTCTCTCAGCTCCGGTCCCCACATCTTTCCTCAGTTGTGCAGAGCCCGTTAGGGCTGCTGGAACTAGGGCTTCCTTCATGCTGTGAACTGAGCACGCAGATATCCCGGGTCACCTGGGGAGGCCTGGGTGGCTCTGTTCCTGTCTTCTCAGCAGCTCTTTTAGAAGCCAGGTGGTGAGATTCCCGTAGACTAACTGAGAGCCAGGTGATGAGACTCCCGTAGACTAACCTTGCATTGATTAGCAGCATTTCACTTTCAAGGAATGATAGTTATTTAGCCTTATCCTCAAATTTGGGGCTGCATTACTGATACTCCTATAAACCAAAGAGAAACGTGGAAAATAATCACTTCAGTTCTTTCCAGGTTGATAGCACAGCTTCAAGTCCCAGAACCAATATAACCCCTAACGGTGGCCATAGGTGGGCCAAGGTGCCGGCCCACCTGTGCTTGTGTCTGCTCCTTTCTGCATAGTGGGCAAGGGATGGTCTTCCCTGCAGAGCAGACAAGCATTTGCCTGGTGGCTGATGCACCTACTTTTTGGCTCAGAAAATAGAGCCACTAAACCCATAGGATAACACTTGCTCTGGGTGTTTTCAAAGAGGAGAAAAATACTTGGAAAAGGTGAGCAAGTAATATCCTTTATCCCTAGGCACAACTCCTGTACATTGTCCGGAGCTCCCAGCCTCCCCCGACCCCACGCTGTGTGGCCCCATCCTGGTCTGAGTGCACCTCTTTCAACAATATGGCTGCAAGGCACCTGCCCAGGATGGCAGGGGCATGAAGACATGGGTGCTGCTGAGCAGCACGAAGCCCTAGAGAAGGGCAGTCTGAAGATAAGACTGGAGGTGCCATGGCAGCAGCCATCAGATTCTTTTCTAAAAGGAGCACTAGGAAGCCACGCTGGATGTAAGAAGACTGTGCACACCCTGGCAGTAGAGTAGCTTGTTTCAGAGGAAATTGGATACTGGTTAGGCCATCTCACCCAGAAGTCCAGTGACACTGTGAGGAAGAATGTGGAAAGGATTCTTTTACTGGGAAAAAGGTCACATCTCATATAACTTTTGAGGTCCCTTCCAACGCTCATGTGCAGGACTTTGTGGCTTGATACTATGGCAGTTTACCAGAAGTGTATGTGGAGGGTATCCCACGTTTATGTGTGTGTGTTTATGTATATCCTGGCCATTGGTTGTCAAAATCCTCCCAGCCATAACCTTGCGATAACAGAAAAGTTCTGGTTGAGTGTAAATGGGCACAGAACATCATGACTTTGGAAGGAGATCTTAAAGCACTAGGTATACTTGGCAGTGAAAATACATAGCTGCATGGTTTTGGATATACTAACATATGAAACATAGTCCAGAAGTATTAAGTGAAAACAAACCAAGGGTCAACAGTGTGAACAGCATACCTCCATCCATTTTTTAAATGACATATATGTGTCATTTACAATGGTATGTATTTATATATTCATACATAACTCCGGAAAGATACCCAAAAATCTGATCACAGCAGTTGTATCTAAGGAAAACTGAATGACTGAGTGTGTGGAATAAATTACTTTCCTCTGGATTTATTTACTTATTATATACTTACTACAGGTCTGGTGCACAAAAATTTGTGCACTCAGGGGGGTCCCTCAGCCTGGCCTTGCCCTCTCACAGTCTGAGACCCCTCAGAGGGTGTCCAACTGCTGGCTTAGGCCTGCTTGCAGGCCTAAGATGGCAGTCAGACATCCCTCTGGCAGCCCAGGAGCCCTCAGGGGATATCCACTTGCCAGTGGGGAGCTGTCCTAAGCTGCAGTTGGACATCCTTAGCGCTTCTGAGGAGGGGGTAGAAGCTCCAGCCACCACCTCTCTGCTGGCAGCCCTCAGCGTGGCTTGTGGCTGAGCAGAGCTCCCCCTGTGGGAGCGTACTGATCACCAGGGGGCAGCTCCTTCATTGAGCATCTGCCCCCTTGTGGTCAGTGTGTGTCATAGTGACCAGTCATTCCCAGTTGTTCTGCTGTTAGGGTCAATTTGCATATTACTCTTTTATCATATAGGATACAGGCCTAGTGCACAGGTTGGGGCTGGCTGGTTTGCCCTGAAGGGTGTCCTGGATCAGTGTGGGGGGTCCCGCTTGGGTCCCTGGCCAGCCTGGGTGAGGAACTGAGGGCCATTTTCAGGCTGGCCACATCCCCTTCAGGGTGGGGGTCTCCACTGGGGTGTCTGGCTAGCATGGGTGAGGGGCTAATGACTGTTTGCAGGCTGGTCATGCCCCCTTCATGGTTGTGGGGGGAGGAGTCCCACTGGGGTGCCTGGCCAGCCTGGATGAGGAGCTGATGGCTTTTTTCTGGCTGCCCACAGCCCCTTCAGGGTGAGGTGCTGATGGCTGTTTTCAGGCTGGCCACGCCCCCACCCCCCACCCCCCAGTGATCCAAGCTCCCAGCCTCTCCTTTTTTTCTTTTTTTCTGGGATTTATTTATCTTCTATAATTGAAACTTTGTAGCCTTGAGTAGAGCCAAGGGCCAACCAGGGCAGGTGGGAAGCTTGGCTTCCTCCATCACCGGGGGCAACCCAAGCCTCCTGCTCACTCCAGCTCCACGGCTGCCCCCATGTTAGTTGGGTTAATTTGCATACTTGCTCCTGATTGGCTTGTGGGTGTGGCTTAAGTGTAGTGGAGGGACAGTTAATTTGCATGTTTCTCTTTTATTATATAGGAGAATTTTACTTCTATGCAATGTGCTTGTGTTACCTATCAAAACAACAACAACAACAATAAAAGAAACCTTAGCTGCCTTAGTGAGAATCCCAATTAGTATGGAGTACAGGGAGGTGTGAAGAGGGCAGCCTGTCGGAGTCCCAGGGAGATGAATGCCCATATTTAAATGAATGTCAACCTTGCCCTAAGTTTAGAAATCATTCGTGGTGAATTCAGCGTAGAACTAGATTAGTTTGTACTTGAGCTGCCCTCAAATGGATCATAAAAATGAAAAAGGGTCTCGTGACTGTTAATAAGTAAACAAGTGGCATTCGCTTGGGTTGGGAACACTAATTCCTATTCTCGTGGGTGGGCATTCTGGCACCTGGCCGGGGTTTCTATTTTGCCACCAGCTGGTGGTGTGACCTTGGGCAAGACCCTTCGTCTCTCTAGGGCTCCTGGAGGAGTAACCAGCTCACAATTCACTATCTACGTCATTCTGTGGGAATCAGGGTGCGTGTGGAAAAACCGCTGCAGAGCGATAGAAACCTAAGGTCCCAGGGAATCAGAGGGCCTGTAAAGGAAAGCACAGTCGAGGTGGGCTCAGCTTCGAGAGAACTGCCATGTCCTGTTTTCTGCCGGAGCTTGGAAGGCCCTTTACAAGGCTCCAGTGAATCACCAAATCTCTGTCCTGCGTGGCTTGAGGCGCAGCTCACTGCACAGGTGGTGCTAGGAGCCCAGCAAGCCTGTTAGGCGGTAAATCTCTTCTCCGGCGCTAATCCCCGTAAGCATAGGCTTAATTAGGCTAGGCTGTGCGGGACTTCCACAATCCAGATGATTGAAAATCAGTGCAGGAGATGGCGCAGTTTCATTTTAAAAGGGAAGATACACATATGGGTAAGGTGTGACTAAATTAAGGAGACGGATTTTGTTAACCTTTGAATTTTTATTGTCTACTTAACTTTACAGAGACTAATTTTAACTAGAACACCACCCTAGATTCTTTTCTGATCTTGTTTAACATGCAAGCATAGGTTTAAAATTATGTATTGTATTTTTATTTCAATGGTAATGCATGCTTTTACAGAAATATAATTTTATTTCAAAGGCACTCATGCTTTTTATAGAAAAAAATAAAACTACAGAAATATATAATACAAAACATAAAACTCTGGAAAGACAGAGAAAGAAAAAAGGAAGGTACCACGTCAGTAGGGTTGCAAATTATTCCAGTTAATTTATCTGTGATAAGGAATAGGAGTTTCACTGGAATCAAACCAGTGACCTCTTGGTTCATGGGTGGATGCTCAACCACTGAGCCACGTTGGCTAGTCTAAACATGTACCTTTAATTTACAAATTCAGACTTCTCAGAGAGTAGTTCCCCATAAGGCATCAGCTGCTCTCAGACTGGAGCAATCTGCTACCTAAACCTGGTTACTACTACTAAAGGACACCTCTTTGGATTATGTGCCTCATTGCCAAGGTCTTTGAGCCCAGCCATTCATTCAGCTGCACTTGCTTCTGCCGGTCCCCTGACCCTCTCAGCACTATTGCATCCTCTCCAGGCATTTGGCTCCAGGTGGATCCTTTGCTGGCTACAAGCAGGCCAGGGAGAACCAGGAACACACCATTTGTCTAACTCCTGTCCGACCTGCCTCAGCCTCTCTCTGCCCTTGAAGTAGCCATAGGTAGGGTTTCTCCTACATGACATCCAGGAAGTGAGCTGCTGGCCCCAATGTCCTTGGGCTTCCCCAAACTTACTTGGATGTTGAAGTGCCTGCCTCGCCAAAATGGGGAGGAAAAATCAGTCTTTCCTCTGTGTTCTTCCCCCGAGGGTCTCTGTATCATGTCCTCCTTGTCTCTAAGTCAGCCGACCTCGGCACTCAGTCACCAAAGGCAGAAGTGGAAGTTTCTTGCACAGTGGAAGGCGCCTCACACCCTGAGCTCTCCTGGATTAGCCCCTAATCTGGTTAACCAGGAGTTTCAGGAATTTGGTAATCCTGTTTGTCCTGACAAAGTCTGTCTCTCAGGACTTTTTCCATACTATAAAACCCAATTTTGGATGTCAAAAGCAAATTATGAACTCTTCCTTTTTCTTACAGTACAAACTGTAAGCAAACACATTAAGACCTGCCTCTCCTTTCCTCTGTCCTTGCCCCCCACACACCTCTCATTCTCCTTTACCCAACACAGATTTCATTGGCCGATTAAAGTCAAATGCAGAGAACTGTTAAGAAAAACACCACATTAATATACTTAGAAGTATTACTTCAGTTACATAATTTTTATTGTGCAAATTTTTTCTGATGACTAGTAAGATTGAACATTTTAAAAAAGCATGTCATCTACTCTAATAAAAGCATAATATTGAAATTGACCGTTTCTCTGGGACGCCTAAGCCACACCCACCAGCCAAGCCATGCCCACCAGCCAATCAGAGTGGCTGTATGCAAATTAACTCAGCCAAGATGGAGGCCAGCAGCCACAGAGGCAGGTGCAGTGCAGGTGGCAAGGTGGGCAGGGCGGGTGGGGTGGGTGGGGTGGTGGTAGACCCGGGGTGGGTGGGGTCCCAGACTATGAGAGGGCATAGGCCGGGCTGAGGGACTGTATCATGGGCTGTATCATGTCCTCCTTGTCTCTAAGTCAGCTGACCTCAGCACTCAGTCACCAAAGGCAGAAGTGGAAGTTTCTTGCACAGTGGAAGGCGCCTCACACCCTGAGCTCTCCTGGATTAGCCCCTAATCTGGTTAACCAGGAGTTTCAGGAATTTGGTAATCCTGTTTGTCCTGACAAAGTCTGTACAAATATATTGTGCACTGGGAGCTAGTATATATAATATTTTTATTGCTTTATAATAGTTCTGTTTATAGTAAGTCTGTTAACTCTTTTTATTTAATGTATCATTTTCCTATAATATGCTTTTTGATCTTATAAAATGTTTTATGGAAACAGATATATAATTCTTGCATTTCTATTTCTTTCATGATATTATGCTTAGAAAATCTGTCCCAAGACCATTTAAAATGTTAACTTATATTTCTTCCACATCTTTACATCACTAAGATTTTTATTATTTTACTAGGGGCCTAGTGCACAAAAATTTGTGCACTCAGGAGGCCCCTCAGCCTGGCCTGTGCCCTCTCACAGTCTGGAACCCCTCGGGGGATGTCCACCTGCTGGCATGCCTGGCCAGCCTGGGTGAGGGGCTGATGGCTGTTTGCAGGCTGGCCAAGACTCCCAGTGTGGACCCTCACCCCATTGGGGTGTGGCCAGCCTGGGTGAGGGGCTGAGGGCTGTTTTCAGGCTGCCCACAGTTCCTTCAGGGTTCGAGTCCCTACTGGGGTGCCTGGGCAGCCAGGGTGAGGAGCTGAGGGCCATTTTCAAGCTTTCAGGCTGCCTACAGCTCCCATTGACCCAATGTCCAAGCAAGGCTGGCTGGAAGCAGGTTTCTGGGGTTTATTTATCTTCTATAATTGATACACTGTTGCTTTAAGCCGAGGCCTAGGCAGGTAACAAAGCCTCCTGTTGGCTTCAGCTCCATGGCTTCTATAATTGAAAGAATATTGCCTTAGTAGAGGCCCAGCCGGCCTAGGCATACAGTTTACTCCTGGTGCAACGAAAGCCTGCTGTTTACTCTAGCTCGTGACTGCCGGCCTCCATCTTGGCTGGGTTAATTTGCATACAGCCGCTCTGATTGGCTGGTGGGCGTGGTTTAGGTGTCCCAGAGAAATGGTCGATTTCAATATTACTCTTTTATTAGATTAGATTTTTTTCCCCCTTTAATATATTAATTTACTTTAGGATACAGTGTAAAGTGAAGCCCAAACTTCACTACTTCTAAGTTGCTGATTTTTCCAGAATTATTTGGTGAATATCCTAGAAACAGAAATATTTATATTGCTGTATTTGGTGTGGGTGTATTAATTTATGCTTTTCATCACTGAACTTTTTGAATGACAAGCATATACAACCTCTTACAATCCGATGAGTGGTTTCCTCCTGAATAATCTCTTTAAAAGACTAAGTAATTATTTTAAGGATGCTTCCATTGCTGGAAAATTCTTTGCTGATTTACTTTGGAAATTGGTTTTGGAAGCAGCTTTTGAGCCACATAGAAACCAGTCTGGTAACTTAATAATACTTCTCTTCGGACCCCAAATTGCACACTGCAGCTCAATTACCCATCTTATTTGCCAGAGAATCAGATTCCAAATGACTCCTTTCTGTCTCCAAAAAGAAAATGCACTTAGAAACATGCTGAAGATGAGCAAAAGGAAGGGGCTCAATGCTGTTATGTTTGTTTTAACGTTGATCTTGTGACTTTGTCGTTGCATTTGATCAAGTGTGTCTGTGCATGTACACAAATAAGTTTCTATCTTCCTGCTCTGCATATTTGACGAGAACTACAAATGAAAGTCTGACAAAGAGAAGCATAAGAAAGAGTCGTGCGCTCTTGGGAAGAAGGTACTGGCCTCTAAACTAACTCAGTGCTTCTTCTCTGTCCCTCCAGGAGGAGACTCATTGGCTCCTGAGCCTGATTCAGATTCACCAATGGAAATAGCAAGTGATTCTTGGAACAAGATAAGCTCCGTGGGTTAGTAGTAAAGCCCACGGTTCCATTTAATTTTTTCTAGGGCCCTACACACTTATAACAACAACATTGACTAAAGGAAAGAAATGCCAAAATTGATATCCCTCTGGATTTTATACATTGCCCAATTTTCTAATTGCTACAGCTATTGCCAACAAAACACACTGAAAGAATGCCCCGCAAGGAGAGGTCTCAGAACACACCACAGGATAGGACTGCAAATTTCAGTGATTACAAACAATTAGAGCGGGCAGCCAACATATAATTTTCCTTTTAGGCATGGACATAGAATGAAAAACTACTTACTAGGCTGGAATAGATAGAAATAGAGCCGTTTCCCTTTGTGTAAAAAAATCACACTTGATCAAGTGGCGATTAAAGCTAATGTGTTCTCCCCCCCATTTGCTTTTAAAATTGAGGGATGTGGAAATCAGCGAAATTAAATTCACAGCTGCATTAGTTGCAAGTAACAAAAAAAATCTTATTTGATCTTGCATAAGCAAAACAGAGGAATGTTTGGGCTTGTGGGGAAAAGGAAAGAGTTCAACATCCAAACAGTGAGAGAGGCAGGGGTGCTGTGGCAAGAATGGTTGGAATCATGGCCCCAAGTATGACCAGAACTGTCTCCCTCTGTTCTGCATTTTGGCTTCTTTTCACCCATTGGTTCATTCCACCTCACTTCGGACCAGACTTCTCCATGTGTCAGAGGGGATGTCTGTCCCCAATTTCTAATTGTCGTTATCTCTACTATTGGAGAGACACTGCCTGTCATATTGTTTTTGGTTTGAGGTGCAAAAAAATCCCACTGTTGGTAGGCTACCATTCAGACTATAAATATTGTAGATCTCAACAATATCTGCACAGATAGGCATAAAGTGTCTTTGAAGAGACACCTTTTCTAATCTCCACAAAGATGCCAAATGGCCTTGTCGTGACCCTGGGTAGGGTTCTGATTGTCACAGGTTGGGTCACATCCCCACTCCTGGACCAGTCAACTATGGCCATAGAGTTGAGATCATCTGTGGGATCCTTAGAAGTGGAAGAGGAACAGTTTCTAGAGAAGGGAGGTACAGTTCCATAAATAAAAGAGATATTTGTCTGGTGGACAGAAAAAATATTAATTGTCCACTATATATCTATAGCAGTTTTGTGAGCCTACTGCATATTTTCTCCTTTGAGAGAATTTCTTGCTTCTACTCTTCTTTGCTAAATTTAAACTCAACTAGGGCAAGGACTGACGCTCCATATGTTCCCAGAGCCAGCACAAATACTATTTGTTAAAAGAATACATCAGCCTGGCCAGTGTGAGTCAATGGATTGAGCATTGTCTTATGCACCAGAAGGTCACTAGTTTGATTTACAATCCCCAGGAGGGGAAGGCAGGAGGCAGCCGATCAATTGATGTTTCTTTCTCTCTCATCAATGTTTCTATCTTTCCCTCCTTCCTCCTTTCTCTCTCTGTAAAAATCAATACAAACATATTTTTGAAAGAATACATCAATTAATTTATTAGATGGTTCATCTGAGTATAGAACATCTTTCTTTTCTTTATTTCTTACTTCCTTAAACAGTTAAAGTATTCTTTTTTAGTGAGTATTTGCATGTGGTAAACTCTCTTGGGTTATGTGTAGGTATCTATATTTTGCCATCTCTTGAATGACAATTTAACTGTGTATAAAATCCTAGCTTGCCAAGTATATTTCTTGTATTTTGAAGATGTTAATCCATTATCTTTTGGCCTGTATGGTTGCCAATAAGAAACCAGCTGTTAGTCTAATTGTCACTTATTTATAGGGGAAAGCCTTTTTTCTCTAACAATTCTTAAAGATTTTTTGCAACTAAAAGTATATAAGTATGGATTTAGTTTTATTTTATTACCTGCTAGTTGGTATTTTAAGCCAAAGATGTATATCATCCCTTAATTCTATCATATTTTAAGCTGCCACCTCTTTAATTGTTGTTTCTCTCTATTCTTTTCTTTTGGAATTCTTATTAGATGTATTATTCAGTTACTCAGTTTATTCTCCATGTTTTACAACTATTCATGAAAACTTTTTGTGTTTTGTGCTACATTCTGAATGAATTGTGATACTATCATTTAATCAGCTCCTTTGTTCTTTAAAAGTATCCAATGGCCTCATTTTTTAATTTCAAAACTATATTTTTATTTCAAATTTTTAAAATCAATTTTGTCATATATAGATATTCTTATATCTGCCTGTTTGCTCTTTTATTTATCTTTAATTTTATGGGTGTGATTTTAGCATGTAACACATTTATATTTAGGTCTTCATTTTTTCAGAAGAACCTCTAAAATTTATCTCTAATGGAGCAAATTTGTATTTCATTTTATATTTTTAGGGACAACTTTTAAATTTTATTTTTCAATTATAGTTGACATTCAAAATTATTTTGCATAGTTTTAGCAGTACCAGCAAATTTGTATTTTAATTACTGATTTTCACTGTGACCTTTCTTAGCCTTAGATTTCTTCAAAAGTCTTGTATAATTTTAGTTTGTACACTCACTTGGAGAAGGAGAGCTGTTTCTATCTCTCTTGTTTATTTAGTAGATTTATGATTGTTTCTTATTAGTTCCCCCTACCCTCATTCCACTATCTCAGTCTAAGTCTTACATATGTTGTTCTTATATATATAACTAGGCCTTATATATGCGGGTGGGCTTCTGGTCCTATAACGGTAGGAGAATGTTTTAGAACCAGTCATCGGGTCATTCGTTGGGCAGCTTATTTCAGTTTCCAGTCGTGGGACTATGTTTCTGTCTCCTACCTTCCTAGCTCTCCCTCCTGCCTTTATAACACACATTAGACAACAACGGTTTTCTTTCCCAGCTTCCCTTCATGGTCAGGAATGTGACCTTGACCCCCATACGCTCGTGTGGAGCACATTACTCTGGGGAAGCTGCACACCTGGCCACCACTGCTGCCTCTAGATCAGAAGCCCGCAGGCCATGGCTTCGGCTCTATTTCCTCCTTGACGTTTGTGTTGCTTCTGGGTCATGAAGATTTTTATCTTGTTTTTGAACTGGTAGTGCTATTTCGGTGTTATTTTTTATAGTCATCTATTACTGCTAGACTTTAGGGTAAAAGAGATGCTTCAGAATTTGTCATCTCCACTGGAAATTTTAACTCCATCATTTTACAGTAAAGAGGAGAAGGGATATTCATCTGTCATCAGATTGAACACTGATATATGTACTTACTTATTTATACTTTATTCCATAAATGATTTGAGGAATTTTTCCATAATACTTAAAATAGTAAAATAAACTTAGTTTTAAGAGAGAATATCAATTAGAATAGATATTAAAATTGGGAGGAAAATATAAAATTCACATATTCACACATGCCACTGATAAGGGCCCGCATTTTATTTTATTTTTTTAAATATTTTTTGTTGCTTTTTTACAGAGAGGAAGGGAGAAGGATACAGTTAGAAACATCGACCAGCTACCTTCTGCACACCCCCAATTGGGGATGTGCCCACAACCAAGCTACATGCCCTTGACCAGAATCGAACCTGGGACCTTTCAGTCCGCAGGCCGATGCTCTGTCCACTGAGCCAAACCGGTCAGGGCAAGGGCCCTGAGATTCCAGCCCAAGTGAATAAGCACAATAGATGACCTAGTTCTCTCTTTCTGCAAAGAAAACCCTTGCCAGTTTTTTGAGAGAAGTAAAGTATTTTTCTGGCAACAAGTTATAAGATAAATTGGTCCCATGTGCATCATAGCGGGCCACTGAGAAGTGAGGTAGATGAGGCCTTTGACAACTCTGTTACATTAGTTTCCCAACAAACCTAAGCCATAATGCCCACTCAGCAAGCATATGGCAGATTTGAGACAAACTCAGGTATGAGTCTTTCTTCTTTCTTTCAGAGCAGGTTTGTTAAAGCTGGTGACAAGGGAGGGCTAGGACAGAAGAAGCAACAGCAGAGAGCCTGTGCAGTGCTCTGCTTTGGCTCCCTAGAAATGTTATAGGAAAGAAGTGAGCCAAGATGGGGCTGCTGTCAGCTCTCTGAAAAGTCAGAGAAATCAGGGCCTTGGAGATAAGTTCAGGGTGTTAACCTGGGATGAGCTGCCACTGCCCACTGCTCCCCTCATTACAAGACTCATGGGAGCCTTTAGACTTTAGGAAGAAAAGTAAAGATGCACACCTGAGAGGGAAGAAAGGCATAGGGGTGCTCCAGAGAGAGGCCGCCAGGAAAGAGTCTTAATCAAGTAGCACTCACAATACTTCCTCCTCTCTTTGGCTCTAAAAGGTCTCCATGTAAGAACCTCGCATTAGATCTCTTTGACCAAAACCAGGCGAGAGGTCACTTCCCTTACTGTTTATTATGTTGTTCTTATTGTTGTTGCAAAAGGCAGGAACTCAGCTCTAACTAGCTTCAGCAAAACAAAAGGAAAGTTTTTACAAAATTTTTATTGTCTCGTGAAACCAACTAAATAATTATAGAGAAGGCAGGGTAGCTCTGGCTATAGAGACAACTGACTTCTGGGAATTAAATGCTGCCAGGGTCCTCTCCATCATATTTCTCTTCTGTCTTATGTTGCTCTAATTCCTTCTTTCTCTCTGTGGGGTAGTGTAGGTGGCCACAGGCAGTTTCAGACTCATAACCAGAGGATAGAGTACTTTAGTAGATCAAGCTGTAACACACTTTAGGGAGGATTGACTGGTATGTTTGGGATCTTATGCCCACTATGAACCTCCATTGATATTTATTAAGCACTTAGTATGTACCAAGGTCCGTACTAGAAGCTTTGAGAGGATTATAACATTAAATCTTCAGAACACCCCTAGGGGAGCAGTAGAAGGCGACTGTTCTATAGGTGACTTTCTCTTGGTCTTGGCCACTCAGTTCCTTGATCTCTCACCTGCAGTAAAGTTACCTTTCATCCTACCCAGTCACTTACACACTCCCACAATTATGCCTTAAACTTTACCTTTAATAACTGCATAATCCCAATGCTAAGTGTCCCACTCTCCAATTACTACTTGTGGTGCCCTGGCTTCGGCATTCTTAGACTTCACTAGGTCCTCCAATCCATTGATCCTATCACCTTTCATTGTTTTATCAACAGTTTCTGTCCTCTATCCCCACAATCATGTTCTTAATTCTCTCTTATCTGGGTTAAAAACTATACTTCATTCTTGTTCTGCTCAGAAGCTGATCCTGAGACCAGGAGTTGAGTGCCAGTAGTTTGAGAGGTGATCCCATTGGTAGGGGTGTAAGAAAGTCAGAAAGGGAAGGGAAGGAAGTGAATAAAGAGCATTTATTGAGCAGGTACATAAAACCCCTCAGATTTATCCCCTTCTCTGAGGCAAAGAAACTAGGGTAACCCTTCCTGCATTGGCTGAAGTAACATCCCAGCACTTCCGGCCTGCCTGGAACATAGGCCAACAGAAAGTTGGATGGGGAGTTGCAAGTGCTTGGCATAAAAAGCCAGCAACTTGTATGGCTATGGAGTACCCCTTGCTTGGGGTAATCTAATGATTGCTGGTGAGAAACAGATCCCAATTACAATAGAGAAGCCAAAAGTGTCAGCACCTTCCCTTCCCAGCCCTGCCTGCAACTGCTGCAAAAAACAAACGCTGAACTTGGTAAACCTAAGGGATCTGCCCAGCTTCAAAAAGGGAGCTCTGGTAATGCAAAGGAGGTTTGGTGGAGGGTCCATTCTGGTGACAATCACAGGTACTGCAGTGACATCTGATTTCCAGGAGCAATAGGGCTGGCAATGCCAGTGATGGGTGGTGCCAGTGTCCAGTGCCATTGAATTGGAAGTGTAAACTGAGGTACCTTGAATGATGGTGGCAGCGACGGCCACCTCCCTCAACATGCTGTATTATGATCTTGGCTGTGAACCTAGCTGCTGCCCAGACGTCCATGTTTTTGCTTATTGTCAGAGCCTAATTGAGCAGCTTTCCCAGCAATTGTGTCAGCCCCCCAAAATCTTTCAACAAATTCCTTCTTAAGTCATCAATGTCAACTTCTTCTGTTGCTTGCAACTAAGAACCCTACCTATTACAAAGAATACTGGATGGGTGGGTAAGTGGTTGGGTGGCTGGATGGATGAATAAATGAATGGGGCTACATGAATAGAGGTTAATCAGGCACAAATGCATTCTAGGCAGAACAAAGAGCACAGCCTAGCCACTGGAAAATGAGAGAGGATGGTGTACTGGAAAAACTGCCAAGAGTTCAGTCTGGCTGGGAACCAAGGAGTAAGGTAGGGAGTGGTGAGGTGTAAAGCTAAAGAGGCTAACCAGGAGAGCTCATGAAGGATCTGTTAGGTATGCTAAAAAGTCTTGATTCTATCCTGGAAAAAAAAAGAAAATATCAATTTAATCAAGATAGTGACATCAGATTTGCAATTATAAAATATGGCATCAAAAGAAATCCTGGCAGCAGGGAGCATGGCTGGATACATGAAGACCAGTTAAGTAGTTATGGTAATAATTCCAATGAAAGATGACAAAGGTCTGAATCAAGGCAGTGAACAGGAGAGGAAACATTGGATCTGAGATGTATTATCCTATATAATAAAAGCCTAATATGCAAATCAACTGAATCACAGAATGACTGGTGGAATGACCAGTCACTATGATGTTCAATGACCACCAGGGGGCAGATGTTCAATGCAGGAGCTGCCCCCAGTCCTGTGGGCCAGGCCAGCCAAGGTGAGTACTAGTGGGGGATCCTACCTGTGCAAGAATTTCATGCACTGGACCTCTAGTGTATTATGAAGTTAGAGACAAAAAGCATTTTGTCCTCATTTCAGTATATAGAAATTAAGGAAGAAAGATCATGGATGACTCCAAATTTTCAGCTTAAGTCAGTAGATGATAATGACACTTATGCATGTAATCATTCATTCAACAAACATTTAATAAACAATTATTGTAGGAGGTGCTGGATACAGACCTGGTCCTACCTTTGCTGTGGTAATAATTACTTTATATTAGGCTCAGTTTATGATTCTTCTCAGATTTTATGGGCTTTAGCATCTCTGGGACTCTGTTTCAGCTGCCACCATGAGTGACTTAGTTAAGTCCCTTGTGGTTTGATTGTCCAAGGCTGACCAGCCTCATACCCACAGTCTCCTCCCATCACTTTTGGACTCTAGGGCAGAGCACTTGGCTTTCTGAGTAGCTATCAAAGAATATGGATAACACAACTGGGCAGTGTGGGAAGTAAGCTTCCTGTGGGACAATCTTTGACTAACAGGAAACTGGGGACATAAAGTTCCTCCCTTCCTGGGATTGTTCCAAAACATGATTACTCCATATTGTCTATATGAAGATGTTCTGTATTGCCAAGTGGTTGCACCTGTTAAGAGACTGGCTGTTACTCTACAAGGCTTGTCATTAGCAGTGGTTATCACAGTAATGCATCACCATGCATTGCTCCCATTTTTCCTTTTCTCTCACTGTTGCTGCTTTGGTAAAGCCTCGGCCCGTAATCCTTGCACCAGCCTGTTTTCTAGGGAGCTAGGCTAAGACACACCTAACAGACAAGGAGAAGATGAGTTTGAGTGAACTTAAGTAAAAATTATCCATCCATTCAAAATATTCATTGAGCACCTCCATATTTGAATTAGGGATGCTATGGTGAAGAATACGGACATGTTTCCTGCTCTTGTTGAGCCTACATTCAATGGGGAGTGGTAACAAATAATAAGTCAGCACAGAAATAAACGAGCATAATTACAGTTAGTGACAACAATTTTAAAGAACAATTTATGACATAATAGTGGGACTGGTATATGTGTGAGGATGCTGATCTAGACTGGGTGGTCAAGGGGACAAAGAAGAGGTAGAAGAAAAAGCCTTCTCTAGACGGAGGATCAGGTCTTTCACAAAATGTCACTGGGAGGATGAACCTGGAAACAGACATGTTGTATAGCATTGGGGTTTAGGTGCAGGTAGGAAATGTACCCCTAATTTGACTATAAAAAAACTTGGTCATGATATATGCACAGAAAATAGGAATAGGGAGATTGAAGAGTGTAGAGAAGGGATGAGAGTGCAGACCAGAGACAGGTAGAAGAGTTAGGGAGCAGTGTCAGAGCAGAAAAGGTAGCCACTATGTGTATAATCCCTGACACTAAGTGGCCATAGAACTTTGGAGAAGTCTAGTCCTTGGTTTTCTTAGCTCCAAAATAAGGGTATTGATCAAGCTCCATGACTGTATGAAGGCAAGAAAGAGCTGAAATGAAACCTCTATGTAGCTATGTAATTTACCCTTTGAAATACAGCACTGAAGTCTTTAGGACCCAGTAATAATTGGCTTTCTCTCACCATTAATTATATTCTGGCCATTTATCAGGTAACACAATTGTCAGACTCTCTCAACAAAATGTCTTTTTCAGCCCTGACCAGTTTGGCTCAGCGGATAGAGTGTCGGCCTGTGGACTCAAGGGTCCTAGGTTTGATTCTGGTCAAGGGCATGTACCTTGGTTGCAGACACAACCCTGGTGGGCAGTGTGCAGGAGGCAGCTGATCGATGTTTCTCTCTTTCATCAATGTTTCTAAATCTCTATCCCTCTCCTTTCCTCTCTGTAATAAATCAACAAAATATATTTTAAAAAATGTCTTTTTCATAACTGAGGACTGTTTAGAGTAAAGACAAACAATTGGGGCTCATTAAATCAATTATCAGGACACTGATTATGCATCTATTGTCTACTCTAGTCAGTTATGTTCAATAAGCTCTTCAGTATTCATCATCAGAACAATTATGCGAATAAGCTTGACATTCCTAAGAGTATTATACCTTCATACACTTATCCTGCCTACCAGCAGTCTGGCTCAGTCAATATTGTCACATACAATCTATCCTATATAATAAAATGCTAATATGCAAATAGACCGAATGGCAGAACAACCGGAACAACTGAACAACTGGTCGCTATGATGTGCGCTGACCAGTAGGGGGTGTGCATGGAACATGGCAGGCGATCGCTGCAGTGAGATAGTGGAGGAGGTGAGTGGGGGCACTGGTTGCTGTCATCAAAGTGAGCCTCTGGTGGTTACTAAAAATTCTTTGCTACTGCGCCATGGTCCCACCTGGTGCTCACACCTGCTGCCGGTGCTGGCCCTGCTCACACTCACTGCCAGCGCCGGCCCCACTTGCACCTGAAGCCAGCGCTGGAGCTGCTGCTTAAACCTGCTGCTGGTGCCTGGCACCTGTCCCTGATCGTTCGGTGCTGTCAGCAGGTGCCAGCCCCGATTGCCCCTCAGGGCTTCTCCACCCCCCCTGCTCCTGCGGGGTGATCAGGGCAGCAGCTGCTGCTAGCACCCACTGATGGTGCCAGCCCCACGTGAACCCGCTGCTGGTGCTGGCCCCAATTGCTCTGCGCCATCAGCAGATGCAGGTGGGGTTGGCGCCATCAGCACACGGGAGCAGCAGCAGCGGGAACGGGGCTGCCGGTAGAGAGGGGACCAGGGCCCACAGCAGAAGGGGCCAGGTGGGGACATGGAGGAGGGGCCGAAACCCACCCTGTGCCCACCGCAGCCTCGAAGCCCACAGTTCCCCTGGTATATAAAAGCCAAGCAACTGGAATGATCAGTCACTATGATACGCACTGCAGCCAGCCAACTGGCCCAATCGGATGGGTGGGCCATCCAACCTCCGTGGCCCCTCCCTCCGGCAGGCCCCAATTGGCCTCCTATCCAGGAGAGCTTGTCAGGCCCCTCCTATGCACGAGTTCGTGCACCTAGTTATAAATAAGGCATAAGGCCTTACTGTTGACATATGACTACCAAATTATGCCCCCTCATAATAGAACTGTAAATAATTTATACATTTGTTCTTTTAGGGTTTAGACATTGGCCTGTTTTCCCTGCCCCCAAAATATGTAGATTTTAGATAATATTTAAATGCTTTTATGGGCGTATTCATTGCATTGGCATTGTATTATAACACTACAAGTAATATTTGAACAGTCATTGAATTAGCTATCTAATGATCAGTAAAGCCAATGATCATTTGTTTTTAAATGTATAAGAAATATTAATTATCAGCTTTCTGGAGAATAAGAAATATAACTTGTTCTCCCCAACTATTTTTCTCTCAACAAGAGGCAACTTTTCTCTCAGTCTCTTTACGTCTTTAAATTAAAAAAATCCCTAACTCACCCAGCTGGTGTGGTTCAGTGGTTGAGCATTGACCTATGAACCAGAAGGTCACCTTCGATTCCCTGTTGAGGCATATGCCCAGGTTCCCCAGTGGGGGGTGTGTAGGATGCTCTCCTCATTGATATTTCTATTTCTCCTTTTCCCTACCTCTCTGAATCAATAAAAAATATATTTAAAGAAAAAACAAACAAAAACCCTACCTCAGTGGTTTGTTTTCTTGAGTGATTTTGGCCATCTAAACTAATAAAAGCGAAATATTAAAATTAACCGTTTCTCCGAGATGGGGTAAGCCACGCCCACCAGCCAATCAGAGCGGCTGTATGCAAATTAGCCCAGCCAACATGGCGGCCGCCACTCACGGACCTGAGTAAACAGCCCTTTCCATTGCGGCAGCAGCGAAAGTGAAGCTGAGCCCTTCAGCTCAGCTCCAATTAAACTGCCTCTAGCGAAACACAGCTTTTTGAAACGTTGTAACAATCATAGAATCCTCCGGAGCTGAAGGAGAGAGCAGCTCCGGCCTAACCCGTAAAAGCAACAATTGTTTCATTATAGACGCTGCGAGGTGAAGCAGAGGCTTCGTTAGTAGTTAGAAGGCCGCCTTAAAGGAACAGTGTGTCAATTACAGTGTATCAAGGAACAGTATCAATTATAGGAGAAAAAACTCCGGAAATCTGCGTCCAGCCAGCCTTGCTGGGACGTTGGGCAATGGGAGCTGTGGGCAGCCTTAAAGCCCCTCACCCAG